>UCOK01017771.1:0-49553 GCA_900474325.1 Synergus umbraculus
ATAAAAAAAGTAGAAAAATTCCGGATGAGAAAATAAATTTCCTATCATATCCTGGAACACCGGCTTTTCCCGGCCTTAAAAAATTACGGTCTCTCGGTCTAGTGGCGTCCTTGAAAAAATTCATTTAAAAAAACCGAAAACTCTAGTCGGTAGTAAGCGTTGAATAGAGAAAAATTAATATTTTCAGACTTCAGCGTAATTAATTAATTAATTAATTCTTTTTCATACGCTTCTGATAAATTTTACTAAATTGTTTGAGAAATAGGATTCGTACTTTTTCCTTTTCCATAGGGGGATTTTTAGACGAAGGAAAAGTCGCTTATTCATATAAATACAAATTCTTCATTCTTCTGAATTAAGAATTTTGCGAAAACTTTTCATTTCCAATTTACGACATAAGTGAAGTCAAACCCAAAAGAATAATTTTTTCCTAGATAAATTGCGAAACATGAAAATAAATTGTGCCCTAATTGGGATTAAAGTTAACATCTAAAAACGACAAATTGAACTTCAAAAACGAAGTTTAATTCAGAAAAAAACGTTTTTCATCGCGAGGGCATGGCGAGCATCAAAAATTTATAACCTTGGGACCTTTGTTTACGATCGAAGGTATAAGTTCGCCGAAAAAGTCGGGAAATGTTGAAAAAAAGAAAAAGGGAAGATATGAAGGATTAAAATCGATTTTTTGCAATACCTGTCACACAAGCGGTGACAGCCGTTGGCTTGTGAGCAGTTACGACGTAATGATGTGCCATTGCTTTCATTTTAATATCCTTTGTACGACAAAACCGAAATTCACTGCCACTATTTTTGATTTTTAACCTTTCAAGGCTTTAATGCCTTTCACGTTATTTTGGGGTTAGGTTTGAAAGCTCGAAACAAAAACGAAAGACGCTTCGTCGAAAAAAATATGTATCTACACCAATCTGTACACCAGATGGCGCATTTTGCCGCGAATTTTTAAATTTTGTGTGAATTTTTAATTCGTGTGTCTTTTAAACTTAAAAAAATGATAAATATAAGATCTGCAATTCCGTTTTTGAAAATCAAAATCTTTTTTGAGTTCATCTAAAGCTCTTTTCTTTTTCATTACGCCGACAAAGGTGCCATCAAACGTCGGCAAAGGTTGGCGTCCATGATTGCGTTTTGCCTTGCGTCATAATAAGAGAGAAAGAGACAGAAGTATACTTTTGTCTTTTTTTCTCTCATTATGACGCAACGCTAAACGCAACATGGGATGCCAACCTTACTGTAAAAAACCATGGAATTTACCTTAGGTATTTTACTTACCCCACTCTGACCCCCACCCTATATATGTTTTGCGCGGGAGTCCGCAATATACCAAAATTTGTATACAAACGATACAAACAGAGAACAAAAAATTTATTTCACGTAATTCAAAGTCCCGAAAACGAATTACTCTAATAAAATAATGACATTCTGTGTTTTAAATATCAGAGTAGTTCAATCCCCTATTAATAAGAAAATCTCGTCAGATTTTAAAAGTGAAAAATGATTAAAACTCCCTGAAGTGAAAAGTGTAGAATTATAGGTTAGGTCAGCATTTTTTCGATTTTTTTCTATAAATTGTTCGAATTTCTCTGCTTAACAATAGTATTTGATTATCATATTTTACTTTAGTCCTAATTTACGAATAATTTTTTATGCGAGTTCTGTGTTGGTTTTAAGGAATTAGAACGAAATTAAGTAATTAAGATTTACAAACTAGGTCATTTTTCAGTTTTCTAGCATTTTCTATTTTTTTTTTTACAGATTTTAAAATAAAAGAAAGCTTTTATGACGTATTTTAGTATTAATTGTTAGATAGTGAGTTTTATGATAAAAATGAGTGCCGAAAACAAGTGCAATTTGGCCTCTAGGTTTCGAACAGTTCGAAAACATTTGGATGGCTTGGGATATAAACAAACTTTACCTTTGGATGCTCTTCCTCTGGTGGAGAATCTTTTGGCGGATTTGATACAAACTACTGAGAGTCTAAAACATTTCAAGTCTGTTGCGCAAGATAATATCGAGGTTCGCATGTTTTTTTTTTATTATTATGTATTATTATTATTATTATTATTATTATTACCATCATTACTATTTTTATTATTACATACTATAACCAAAGCAGTCGCTCGGTTACGCGCGCTTTTTACTTATTCAGGGTGGGAAGTCAGGGACATTTAAGGGAAAAAAAAATTTGTCAAGGTAGTCAGTCAAAAAATGTCAGGGAATCGCTAATATTTGTCAGGGAAAATAGGAATTAACGTTTATGCTAATAACTATAATTTTATTTTTGTCTTATTGCATATATAGATATTATAGTTTATTTAACAAATTTAAAAAACTTTCCAAGGATTTCGAAGGATTATAAAGAATTTCCAGGCAATCTTTGAAATTCTTTGGGTTTCTAATGATTACAAGAGATTTTTAGGAATTTAAAGAGATTAAAAAAAAGTTATAATATTTGAAATATTATAAATATCTTAAATGAAACTTTTTTCAGGTTTTAAAATGTGAAATGGAAAACGAGTTTTTTTTTACTTTTAGTATTCACTCTAAAAGATTTTCATATAATATTTTAGAATCTGAATACCAATAAACAATTTTCATGTGTTTAACTTAAATTTTAATAGTTAATATAATAAATTATTAATGAAATTTTAATTGAATTACACAATATATATTTTGAAATTCTGGACTATATTTAATAAGATTATTTAATCTGTAGATTTTTATGCTCCTAAAATACAAGAAATGAAGCGTATACATAGCGCTCGACTGATAATACTATTTTTCAATATTTTTAACACAGTGTAGGTATTATTAAAAAATTTGAATGCTTAAATCGAAAATGTACATACCGATTCAATTGAAAATTGTCCTAATGATTGTCAATTTCTCAATTGTTTTTATCTTGACATTTCGGTTTAGCGCCAACTGAGCAGTAAACGACGACAAATTTTCTATTAATTTAAAGTAAGAATAGATAAATTAACTTTTAGTTATCAAGTAATTTTGTTTATGGTTAGATATTCAATTTAGAATTTTAAAAAGCTTTTCTCTCCTTTTTATTTGTTTATTTTTTTTGGACAAAATTACTTACTGGTTATTTAACCGTATTTAAAAATTTTTTTTATTAGTCTTGCAGTGAGTTGCAGTTGGCAGTTGACCCATATAAATGTGACAATGCGAGACTAGTTCAGGAAAATAACGAGCTGCATCTTGAGCTGATGCGAGAGAAAGAATCCCATCATAAGCAATTGAGTGATTTAAAAAAAAATCTGCGAAGAATAGAATTAGAACACGGAGATCTTCAATTGGCTTCTTCTCGTAATCTGCAAAAGATCAAAGAACTTGAATCAGAGTCTGCCAGCAAGTCAAAAAAAATTCTTGAGCTACAAGGAAAATGTTGCAAACCTGTCATCAACAACGTTTCTCTCGGTAAAATTCTGTAAAATCTGATTTTTTCATAATGACCGAGTCTATTTCAAATCAGGCAGGTTCTAAAATTGACGTTGCAGAATATTTCGGGTACAAAATTCTGGTTGAGTTTATAGCTTTTTTTCGAAATCCAAAAATTAAAAAAAAAATATTCAAAAATGATCAAAATGCCGGCGGTTTTTATGAAAAAACTAAAAGTCGATTCTCTCAAAAAAATTCATACTTAAATTTTTTGCCAATTTTTTGTTGAATTTTTACTATCATGAGGAAAATACCTTGTGAGTTTTATGCGGGCTAAATCAATTTTTTGTCCAGGAGAATTTTTTTTCATAAAATAGAATTTTTGCATTTTCTTGCACACAATAATAGATACGAAAAAATGTTAAGAAATTATTTTGCACAGTTCTTTTACTCATTTATGATATCTTGCACCATTTCCGAGAAAAATGAAAAAATTCAATTTTCATAAACAAATTTTTACGGACCAGCAAAAAATTGTATTTTCAAGATGTTTAGTATAAATTTAAATTTTGAAGGTAATAAACTATTCAATAACAAATTCAATATTTTCAACAGCTGCGAAGAAGCGAACTTGTTACCCTTTACGAAGACCAGTTTTGGAATCCGAGGCCTTACCGATTACGAATAGTAGTCCGAGTTCTGTTCAAAGTAGCAAAAAGGTGGAACCACATATCGTGGATTTTGTTGCGATGGCGGATCACAGGATGAACTGCCTTAATCACGAGGTAACAAAGTTAAAAGAGGAACTTATACTGCAGACTGACAACGTAAACTCTTTAGAAATTCAGGTATTAAAAAAATTTTCGATTTAAATATCGCATGCCATGCATTTTTGGATTCTTCCTTTCTCCCTCCCACCCTCTAATTGCATGTTGAAAATGACCTGATTATTTTCACGATTCTTTCTATTTTTAGTGTGGATATCTTTAAAACGGTATGGATTTTATTCTCTACTTTCCTTTTTTAATCACCTTTATTATTTTTTCTTTCCATTTTAATCTACTAACAGGTGAGAGGCTGCATGTTTTTCTGCAATTCGTAATCAAATGCTTTTTAACTTTTATACTTTTAAATTTCACAGCTTAAGTTTTTTTTGCTAATTGCTTTTCAATTTAAAAAATATCTTGCTTCATTTGAAATCAATCAATCAACTTTTTCGCACATTCATATTAACTGCTTTAATAAATCAGGGTTATAAAATCCGAAAGCTCAATTCTATAATCGGTTATTGCATGTAATCCCTTAATAGATTAGTAATTTAGTATTGAATACTGTAGTATAAAGTTAGGTTTAATTTTGAAGCCCTTGAGTTTAACATTTTTCAATTTTTGAATCTTGGATTTGTAAATACTATTTTTTTTAGTTTGTTAATCTTAACATATTAAATTGAAAACATTATGAATGAAAAAAATTTACAATTTCTGATACCGAATATAAAAATTCACAAAATCTAATACGGAAAATACAAATTCACGAATTTTTTAAGTTTGAATGAAAGTTTTCAATATTTCAAATTTTTCCAATTCAATTTACATCTAATTATTTTGTAGCTAGCGTTAAAGGAAAAGGAGATTTTCCGATTAAGAAAAATGCTCGAGGGAGGTCGACCTTACAACGCAGTTTCCAAAGATTGTTCGTGTAAAAAGTCAGAGAAAATCCACAGCATGCGAGATTGTTGTGAAGGTAGCGAATTGAAAATTTTGCAGCAGGCAAAATGCGATTTGGAACATCAGCTCAAAGGTGATAATTTACTTAAATAAAATTTTGTAAAATTTGAGCATTTAGAATCAACTTTCACATTTAACTTTTTTTGTATCTTGAAATAAAAATATAGTTTTTAAGAAGTTACTTACTGTTTTAAAGTCCAGTAAAGGATCTTAAAATCTCACGTTAAAAGGCTTAAATTAAAATAAATATAAATAATTACAATTTAATTTTTTTGGGAATTCCAGAAGCCTTGAATAAACAGCACGAAGCAATGTCTCAAGCGCTGAAGTTAGCAGAACGAAATGAAGAATTAGAGAAAGAACTGAGGGACATTGACCACATCGCTTTAGCTGTTGAAGCAGATTGTAATACAACAGTGAAAGAAAACAACAGAAGAGTTTGTAGGTTGCAGGTAAAGTTATTCAGAATTCAAATAAATAAAATATATTAGATTAAAAAAAATTAATTTATTGGATTATCGAACAAGGACTTTTTTTTTACTTATTTAGGAAAAACTGGAAGACGTAATGACTCAGGTACATGCTCTTGAAAGTGAATTAGCAGAAGAGAGACGAAGAGTACAGGAATATAAAGCTGATTTGGAAAGCAGTAAATTTGAAAAGCTGGACCTTCAACGAATTCTTGAATCAACTCTGGACGAGAAAAAGAGATTGACAGATCGAATTAATCATCTCACCGTTGTCGGTAATTATCGCAATTTTCAAACTCGAAGAACCTCTATCTACAAAGTATTAAATTTAAATATTAGCAATATTATTTAATTGGACAATTAATGATATAAAAAACAATATTTTTACTTTTTCAAACAAGTTTGATTTGAGTGCAAATGCTCGACTTAAATTACTTTTAAAAATTGCTGACAATTATTCAATTTTGGAATATGTCTTGTTTTATAATTTATTAATTTTGAGGCGTTAAAAAATGTTTAATATTTTTTTTCCAAAACTTAAACATTGAATATTCTAATAGGTATAATTAAACTACTAAATTTTAATTAATTTTTAACTTTTTACTTCTGGAAATGTTTTCATGCTGAAATACATAGATCATTTTTTAAATTGTACAATTCCGAGCACTCCAACTTATTTTTAATTTAATAATCCTTCCATTAAAAATTTTATACAATTAAAGGCTTAATTTTTTAATAATAAAAAGTATAGATATTAGTAATAAAAGATATATATATATATACACGAAAAAACTCTGCTAAATAATCAGAATTGCAGAAAAGAATTTATCTGAAGATTTGGAGAAAGTATCGAAAGAGTGCGAATATCAGAAACAACAAGTGGATAAACTGTCGAAAGAATGTGAATTTCAGAAGCAAGAGTTGAAAAAATTCGTACAAGGTGGCGCGGGAGACGAGTTAAAAAACTTGAAAGAAAGGGTAGAGAAAGGGGATAAGAATGAAAAAAATAAAGGGAAGAAAACTTTGAAGAAAAATTCGGGTACTATACCAAATTCTTCAAAGAAGTGAATCAGAAAACCGTAATGATTTAATTTTAATTTTTAGATTTTAATACACTGAACTATTTATTCTTTTACATTCAAATTATTATATTTTAAATCTAAATTCTTTTTTTGTAGATAAATGTAATTATTTTCTATTTTAGATATTTTATAATGTTAAATTCATTATTTTTAGCGTCAAGGAATCGGAAAAGCAGCCCTTCACCCACGAGGCAGAACAACGGTCCAAAAACAGATAATCGGAATTTCAATCAAGAGGAGGAAATTGTGAATGAAGACAATAGACGAATTTCGAATGACGTTCAAAGGATTCTTTACGAAAAAGAATCGACTATCACTAGCGTAAGACATTCTAAGGGATTTTAAAGGGTTTCGAAATATGTCAAAGAATTTCCAGGGATTTTGTGGGATTTAAACTTTCAATAGAATTTATAAGCTTATAACATTTTTTATTCAAATTGAAAAGGATTTCTCAAGTTACATGAGATAAATAAAGAGTAATGCGGTGCATCAATGCTGCTCGAGACTGTTACCTTGGATTTCTTCGAGTATTTTTTTTAAGTGCTCCATATTTAGTTTCAATATAAATTTTATTGTAGTTGAAGTCTTCTAATTCATAAAAATTATTTTCCAGTTGCAGAACAAATTGAGCGCCCTTGAAGCAGAGCGAGATTACTTCAGAGCGGAATACAACAAAGTTCAAGACCAGTATAGCAAAAATTACAGCAATGATAACGTAAGAAATTAAAATCCTAAAATTTTCCTTTCAGAGGAAGAATCCAAAAAAAGCTTTTTTAAAATTTTCCAAAAACTCTCGAATTTCATACAAATTTCATGAAATCGCCTATGACTGAAGACTAATCTTTAATCTCTTAAAATTTTGTAATGTTTTTAAGGCTATATTTTACTTATCCGATCCCAACTTTACCAACATTTTTTTCGCTGCAACATTACCTCTAAATTTACTGAGATATCAAAGTGAAAACTTTTTATTAAAATAACAAAAAATTCCAAAATAATTTTTATTATAAATAAATATTTAGGACTAGATAAATGTGTTTTAATGATTTAAGTTTAATTTTAGAATTTTTCAATTTGATATCTGAATAAATTTAGAAGTTACTTTGTAGAGAAAAATAATATAGGGATTGGATAAGTAATACATAGCCTTAAGAGTGTTAAAATCCTTATTTATCTTTTATACTATTTCCTTTCTTCTTAAAAAACGATCTGCAGGAATCGTGGATGCAAACATGTGAGTTAAAGCGAAAGCTGTGTGAAAAGGAAAGAGCATTGGCTGAACTGATGCGCGAGAAGAAAGAACTCTGTCGTGAAAAATTCAATCTCGAAGCAAAATTGCAAGGCAGCAAGCAACAGCAGAAACGAACTTGCGTTTCTTGCAGTTCTTGCCGTCCTTGTTCGCAAAATTCGCCATCGCATTCATCTGGTGGAGATATAAACGCGAAAGTCAGTGAAAGATTTCCTGTCGATATTTTGAAATATTCTTTCTTTCTTTTTCATTTTATTATTTTTATTTAACAAAATAAATTTCAGAATTTTTCTTTAAAAAACTTCGCTTTCGGTAGTTCAGAAACAATTGGTATTTTATGATGACTGACAAATCGAAACAAAAAATAATTTCAGCCTGTAAAATTTCAAAATTTAACCAATTAAAAAAATTTTTTTAAATAAATATTGATTTTATTGAGAAATAATTTTTTTGTTTCAAATAATATAAATGAATATTAGAAAACCATTTTTTAGAACGAGGACTAGAAAATTTCAGACAGTTTATAAAATTCTCGACTGAAAATTGACGACAATATAAAATTTCCGACATTGTTGTAAATTTAAATTTTTTATATTTGGAAATTAAACTAACTTGACCAACAAGAACAAGACTTATTTTTTTTTTTTAGATTTCTCAATTTCCGAAATCGAAGGTTAAGCTTCATTTTTATTTCCTTGAAATGTTCCGAGTTTCAGAAGAATGTAAAACAAGATCAATAAATTAATTTTATTTATAAATTTTAATTTATTTTATTTGAAATAAATTGGCACAGTTTTAGAACAGTTTTAATTCTCTCGCACTTCAGTTTAATATTTTGTGTTCATAGACTAATAAAATTTATTTTTTAGATAATCGTGGATCGTTTAGAACGCGAGAGAAACTCGGCAAGGGCAGACATCGAGCGTTTATTGGAAGAACGCGACGCCTTACGCGAACGATTGAAGGTAAACTTTTCATCCATTTCCTCCATTGAGATGGCAAAAAAAGAATCTCGCATTCCTTGTTGGTTCAACACTTAACTAACTCGCTCTCTTCTCCAGAGGGAAGAAAATTTGGGTCCTGCATGCACTTTTCTATGGAAGTAACACACCCTTTTAGTACAAATAAAATTCTCCACTTACAGATGTTTTATAAAATTTGTTTTCTTTTTCGTCGTTGAGTTTGGCTCTTTCAATTTCGCAAAAAATCTTGCAAATTTTAAGTTCATTAATTTTTAAGCTCTCAAATTTAATTTTTAAACTTTACATTTTCGAGGGTTTTCACTTATTTTTTAATTAATAAGTCTTATAATGTCTAAATCTTAATATTTACGCACCACTAGATTCTAATGCATCAAAAAATGGAAGCTTTGAGCTCCTAAAACTATCTTAATTTATGGTGATTGTAAATTTCTCACTTCCTCTTTTTATGTATTACCTATCGGATTTTTACATTACTGACAATTTTTTCTCTGCAACATTACTTCTAAATTTATTGATATCAAATTGAAAATTTCTGAAATTAAAGAAAATATGCTAAAGTACGTTTATCTCGTCATAAAAAATGTGTATTTCGAAAGTTATTTATATTTTTATAAAGCATTAAAATTTGACGGTTTTTGCATTATCTTTTTAAAGATTGACAAAGTAACTTTGTTCTGGGCTCATTTTAAGCAGAATTTTGACAGTTTTTAACATATTTGAAAGAAGAAATGTAATCTTTGATGAAATTAAATTTAAAAAGGGTTCATCTACAGACGAAAAAGATATTTGATACTAATAATTATTGAGTAAAATGAGATTGAATTTTGAGGATAGAATTTGATCCCAGCACCCATAATTATCATTTTTAATTTCAACTAGTCACATGTATGATATGATTGGGACTGAACTTTGAGAATTCTGGGTATTTGTGGGTGTTGTGGGTGTAGATGGCTACAGAGGCACATACTTCTGAGCAGCGGAGGTTGAGGGAAAGTCTACATGAAGTAGAAACAAGGTTGAAACATGTTGAGCGCGAAAGACAAGAACTTTTGACGACACAGGGCACCAGGCGAGCTGCCATCAACGGCCTTGAAGATCAACTTGAAGATATGAAGGAGGAACTCAAGAGAACAAAGCAGGAATTGGCTGATCAGAGGACTCAATATTTCCAATTGAGGTGCGCTGCGATATATTTCCAATAATTCTAAAACATTTTAAGAAATTTTAAAAGATTGTAAAGTTTGTCGTGGAATTTAAAGGATTTTAAGAGATTTTAATATTGTTAAATTATTCCGCAGAATTTTAGGGGATTTCAAAAGATTTAAATCGACTATTATACAATTTTTTTTAAAATTTCAATACCATTATTATTAAAAATTAATTTCTATTTTGAATACTTTTCTGTCAGGAAAATATCAGAGAAATTGAAAATTGAATCTTGTGGCCACCCTGATTCTAGATTGGTATATTTTTGTTCGAACTCCTCTCCTTTCTGTTCTTTTATTTAATACCTTAAAATAAAAAAGGATTTCTTTCTTTATTACTACTATTGTGTATTATTATCGAGTAATAGTTATAGTGTAATTAATTGATCATTTCTGATCTTTGTCACGTAGAGCGTTGCAAGATCAAACGGATCAAGCCCTCGGGGATGTGCAGGGTCAACTCTCTCAATCCGAGACCGAATTGTCTAAGGCTGTCGATCGCAACCGAAATATGGAACAGCAGCATGTGCAATTTGAAAATCAAGTCAAGGAATTGAAACAAGAGATTAACACCCTACGCACCAGCATGACACAATTAGATCAGGAAAAAGATCAGTTGCTAGTAAGAAATCGTAACAACTACATCTTTTCACCTTTACTTCTACAAAATAGAAAATCAGCAAACCCTTTTCTCAACAATCTGTTATTTCCGAAAAATTTTCTCTGCATATAAATTATGCAACGTTCACAAGTTCAGAAAGGGTTTTCTCAATTTTTGTCATTTTTTATAAAAAAATTTTATATTTATAAATGTTTATATTTTATATATATATTTTTTTTAGATGGTTCTTGATGAAAAAACTGAGAGGATAGCAGCTCTCGAACGGGAATTGCAGTCCAAGGAACAACAAGCGATGGGTGTAGAACAGCAAATTCGAGAATTACAGCACAGAAATCAGTGAGTTATTTTCATAAAAAAATGTTTATTTATTGACACAACTAGTATATTCAATTAAAGTAGTTGCTCAACTTTAGGACGAAATAATTTTTACTGCCTTCCACTAAGTACTCTTTAAGTACTCTTTCTTAATATTCTTGAGAAAACTTACAAAAATTAGAAAAGATTTTAACGCTTGAAAAGATTTAAGGCAATTTAAAGTAATTTAGATAAATTATAACAAATGTTTAATATTCGGAATTATTTTGTAATCTTCAGAAAACTTGAATAATTTATCTAAATATTTTAGACTTTCTAAAATCTTTTCAAACATTAAAAGGTTTTTAAAACCTTTTAAATTGTTTTAAAAAACTTATAAAATCTTTTTAAAACTTCAAAAATTGTTTTAATTTTTTTAAGCTTCTAAAATGAACCAAAATTATAAAAAATTTCTCACATTTGCTTTTAAATATTCTTAAATTTTTTTCCATATTATTTAAAAAGCTTCAAAATATGTATATATATATATTTTTTTAATTTATTTAAGCTTGTGTCCAGTTGTGCCTGAATTTCCGTATGAATAGATGGCTTTTTTCGGTCTAACTATTCGAATATTTTAGTCAAGATTTTATATTTACAACGATTTAAAATTGTTGTGAAGGATTACAAAAAAGTTCGACTTTTTTCTGGGCATTAGGAAGTTTCCATGTATTTTACCAGAATAGTTGAAATACTATAGTTACTATAGTTGAAAAATTTCAAGATATACATTTCTTCAGTTTAAAAAAATGTCGAAAAATTTGCCAATATTCAGAAAGATCAAAAAATATTTCAAGATTTATTTTATGGAACTTTTAAGCACTTCAAGGATCTTCAAAATATTTCTAAGTATTCTAAGATATCTCGAATTAAATTCTTGGAAGTTACTTGAAATCTTTTGAAACTTCTTGAAATCTCAAAACATATATTCCACAACTTTCTTTTTAATTCCTCAAGAACGTTAGAACTCCCTTATGTATAAGCTTTTGAAACACCCCTAGAAATCTTTATCATTCTTTTGTAAATCCTGGAAATTTTTTTAAATCTTTATTATTCACTTAAAATCTCTAGAAATCTCAAGATCTCTCTTGATAATCATTAAAAAAATTTTTTTATTCTCTAGAAATATTATTGCAATTGTTTTGAAAAATCATTAAGATTGTAGAAATTAATTATTATTTAAGGAAACGCACATGATAGTGCAAAACTTGAAAATTTAAAAATATAAACACCAAGTAAATTTGCAAATCATTTAATTCAAACTATATACATGACTTAATGTAGGTTCGTTCCGTGCTTCACAAAAACGTGAAACGCGTACGGGTATTTACAAATATTTACAAAAACCCACTGATATGTTCTAAATACAATTAGAAAATCTATCAGTTTCTTTTGTTTCAGTCTCTAACTCCCAGAAACTTGGCACAGTTCGCTTTCAGGAAGTTTTCTTTTTCTTCAAGGTCGTTAGGTCAAAACCCCATAGACCTAACCCTGGCATTTAAAAATCTAGCAAGACTGACAGCAGGAGGCTGACAGCCACCTGGAGAAATAATATTGTTACTCTCGAGATCCAAATTCTCATTTTCATTTATTCTCGTGTATCCAGGTCGACATTCGCATCTGGCTTTCGGGAATTTTCCCTCCTGCCAGAGGGCGCCCTTTGGTATTCGCTGAGCCACGAGCCACTCGCCTTCGGTGCAAGGACCTTGGGTATAGAGTTTATAGCAAGTTTTGTTCAAAAAGGCGCTGCCAGGAACATCCTCACAATTAAGTGCTTTGTCCTCCGAACACTTTCCGGAATCTTTAAGGGCACTAGTGCAACCACAAACTCCTCGGTAACTGATTCCATCGATGGAGGGCCGCGTGCTGTAGTCGTAGATCACGATTTGTCCGTTCGGACAAGGTCCACGTGAGCCTGTTTTGTAGCAGGTTTTCTCAGTAGGGAAGAAAAGTCTTCCACGCCTGAAAATTTATTAAAAAAGAAAAATTTTAAACTTAAGATTTAAGTTTGGGATTATATTATCCCTTCAGATCCTATTGCTATCATTTCTCAACCCCTACGCAAACCTTCATATTTAAATATCCAGCAAATGAACCCTAATCTATACCTTTCTGAAAAACTGAAAGAAATTCCGATTTTTATAGCTTTGCTTTCCATTAATTTTATTTTCTCTTTCTCGTTTGTTTCTTTTATTTTCTTCTGTTTTCTTTCTTTATTTCTTCTTTTATCATTTCTTTGTATATTATCTTCATTTTGTTATGATTTTATGATTTTTTTGGTCGCTAATTTTCGAATGTCATACACTATCAAGAAAAAATCTCGAGGTGAAGTGAAAAGCTAAAAATGTATATTTTAACGAATACCTTCTATAATTATTACCTGCAAGGGACGGAAACACAACTCGTCGAATTTACTAACATTTGGCCACTTTCGCAAGGCCCTCTTGTGTAAACCCTATAGCAAAGTCCATTTTTGTAAGGCACGTGACCCATTTTACATTGGCATGTGGCTTGAAGAGGAGTTTGTTCGTCTAAATTTTCCGCTTCATGTGTGATAACAAAGTGGTGACCAGGCAAGCAAGGTCCAATCCCACCTGAAAAAATATAAAACAAAATATGAAATATTAGATATTTTTGTTGTAATTTAAAATATTTAAGACTAGTAGCTTTTATCTCATTCTTTATATTTTCAACTCCATATCTCTT
The DNA here is from genome assembly GCA_900474325.1 of Synergus umbraculus. Taxonomy (NCBI): domain Eukaryota; kingdom Metazoa; phylum Arthropoda; class Insecta; order Hymenoptera; family Cynipidae; genus Synergus; species Synergus umbraculus. The sequence goes on from UCOK01017771.1 coordinate 13,807, forward strand.
TTTTTTGGACAGTAGTTCTTGCAAAGGAGTGTCGGTAAGGTCGGAATCGAATAAAAGCGATACATAGTCCACCTCACGATTTAATTTGTTAATAAAACTTGGGGAAATTAAATTTATGCTTCATTATCTTTCAGATAGATTCTTATCAATGGCACGGAAGTATCCATAACAGCCGTTAAGGTTTTATAAATTTTTTTCCACAAAAACAAAGTAAAATAAACTACTAATCAACTTACCCAGCTGGTAACACATTTTGTTAGGTAGATAATAATGAGGTAGATCAGAATGGCACCCACAATTTCCTCCAGGTAGGAATAATTCACCAGTTTCAGTGCAAGGTCCTCGAGTATAATGTTCATAACACCCGCCCCCTTCTCCGGGCCAATAATATCTTCCTAACTCTCCCTTCTGTGAACAGGAACAGATTGCCAAACCGTCTTCGCCAACTGTCAGAAGTTCACCTTTTGGACAAGGACCCTTCGTGAATTTCGGATAGCAAGAACCGTCCTTGGGCCAATAGATGTCTCCTTTTTCTAAACAGGGTTCAGGATCTCTGCAGACGCCCCACCTTTTCTTAGAGCTAAAAAATTTTTAAATGGAGTTAACAAATTGTGATTTTTCTTCTAAATATATAAAGAATATATTTACTTCTCATTTTCTGGGACAGGGGCAAAAAATTGGCCCCGAGGACAGGAGGCTCTGGTGAATATTGGGTGGCAGAGGGCGTCCCTTGCTGATTGGGCAGTTCCTGGCGGACATCTACATTCGGCTACTGTTCCCCCTCCTTCGGCGGAGGGGCCCAATTCCATTGTTTCTGGACAAGGTGCTCCTATCTGTTTAGTTGAAAAATTGAAAAAATCAATTAATTTTGATCAGACCTTGAAATAGAGGGAGCTACCAATAAGTTTAAAATGCTAAAAAATATTATATTGATTGATCATCATAAATAATGGCATTTTAATTTATAATGTCCATTAGATCGAAATTCATGACTTTTGATAAAAATAAAAATTAATTAAATGCATATTTTTTAAATAAAATATATCTTTTGGTACTCACTTGAATATGCATTTAATTAATTCTTATTTTTATTAATATTAATTAATTTCGATCTAATGAACATTTTTATAAGTTGAAATGCCATTATTTATAAAAAAAAAAACAATAAAGATAATATTTTTTAGCATTTTAAACTGGTTGCGAGTAGCCACCAATCAGATGCCGAGTGCGAGGCATGCGCAGTTGCGTAAGGAGCACGAATTGGCAACACTGGAATCGACCCATAAAAAGTGGTGGTAAGCGTGGTAAAAGAGGGGATTCCCGCGGTTTTTGCTCATTTTCTCTCGGATTGGATTTGGATATCTCTGAATGAGAATCGAGATGAGAATGTACCCGCGCAGCGGAAAAAGTTTTTATTATTTTCTTGCCTGAAATATTTTGTAACATTTTCCATCTGCTGGCCAGAACAAAAGTTGCCAACCTCGCGGTTGGGCTGCACAGGGATTGCTGGATGGATTTGCCCAGGGTGGAGGGACTATTGCGGCCCTTACGCTGACCAATAGCAAGAACCCAAAAATTTTGCTCTGAGATTTCAGCATTGCCCTGTAAAAATGAAAAAGTCTTTAAAATATTTTTTTTTTGTTTTGTCTCTGCTATCAACTTCTAAGGAGTTGTGAAAAATGAATATTGTCTCTCCGGAGTTTAGTGGGTAGCAGACAGGCAATCGAAAGACCTGGGTTCGATTCCCAGTAAGGCTAGAATTTTTTCACAACATGGGCCCCAGGCCCTATTACGGATACGTTGCGCATGGCATCTGATTGGTTGCTATTTGCGTACAGTTTAAAATTGTTTGGCATTTTAAACTGCGCGGGAATAGCAACCAATTAGATGCCGAGCGCGACGCATGCGCAGTAGAGTCTGGGGACAGTATTGAACTTATTGGGAGCACTAAATGTATACAATTTTTTTAGAAACTATTAAACTCTCGTTAAATGAAAACGTTCTGGTTTATGTCCGCAAGCCTAACCTTCGGAGGAAACAAAATGACGATACTTTCACTGTTTCACTATGGCAATGGCATTGTCCCTGATAGCCTGGCTGCAATGCTATGATGTGCATACAAAATAAGAATGATAGCTATATTTCGCAGAGTCTCTCCATCTACATACCAAAATTGAATTTTCTCCTTTTTTCAATCTCACCAATCGAAAGAGATCAATTTAAAAGTAAAAAAAAATAATTATTATTATTATTAATATTATAGGGATAACTATTCATTTTAATTTTTGTCAATATTTTACCTATATATTTATATTATATATATTATATTTATATATTTAATTTTTGTAAATATTATATATATTTTTGTGAAAAAATTCTTTCTAGCCCTACTGGGAATCGAACCCAAGCTACAAAAAGACGAGATTCAAATATACATATATTTATTTATTTATTTGAATATTATAAAAGTCTAGAAATATGTTTCACGGAAATGGAACGAGGCGTATCTGGTGGGCGGTTTTGAATTATGGTTAAGCTCATAATTGAAACCACGATATGAATACGTTGTTTCGTTCCTGTTCGAGAAGCAATAATTATAGTAAAAGACAACCATAATTTTGTTCTGAAGCAGGCGATTTCTCTAAGAATTCACTTTTTTAAATCTCACGCAAATGAATTTAAATATAATGTCCCATTTTTAATACAATGAGGTCCGAAAAATAAATGCCAAAAATATGAGACTAAAAATATTTTAAATATTTATATACGTATATTAGGAAATAAGTCCCAAAAAGTTAAAAATCTAATTATATGAGGCCCAAAAAGTGTTCTATAATTTAATGCCTAAAGAAGCTTAAAGATAAGGTCAAAAAATTATCAAAAAATATAAGTACTCGAACTAAGCCTGAAAAAATTACAAAATAATTAAACTTAATAATATTTTTTTTTTGTATTGAAGAATTAACAATTTTATTATTTGACGCCTTTTCTTTCATTCCAAATAATTTGATCCGGAATTCAGGAACAGGACCTTGCCTTGTGACATGAAGGTTATTGCAGGTGAAAGTAAAAAAATATTTATTCACTCGTTGAAGTGATCAACTTGAAAAAAAAACAAGTTAAATTTCATTTTCAAAGCAATTGTTTTTTAAATTGTTTTTTAACAGTTTGTTTAATAGGTTACAATTGTAATATAATTAGTGAAAAATTTATGAAGTAAATTAAAATTAAATTAAACTGAGTCTAATCAGTGATCCGGAGAAACTAATCATTAACAGCAAAACAAAAAAAAATTGTACTCATAAGTAACTTATTTTTTTTTTTTTTTTTTTCGTTATGCAACGTTCAATCAAATTTAGAATGTAGACGGTGAAAAAAGTGAGAGTGTGCCATAAAATCGCATTAAATTTAATTTTGTATGGGACTTATGGCTATGGCTCCGCACTAGTTAAAATCTTATTCTCATAAGGTTCGTTACACAATTGATTAATTGCGGGTTACTTAGGCGGGTCGCACTTTACATCAGAACTTTCACGTTCGCGTCATTTTTTTCTCCCCTGTCTCTGAATATATTAAAATTTCCGGTCCACTAAAAAATTTAATAAATCTGTCCTTTAATTAAATTAAAATATAAATGTAGTTGTAAATGTAGTCTCAAGTTTGAAACAGTCAAATTTGAATAATTAAAATATATAAAAAATAATTTTAATTGAAAATATACGAAATGAAAACAATTTAAATATACCACATAAAATTAATTTAAAAAAAAAACCGAAATTTTATTTGTTTTTCAAAAACTTATGAAAACTTTTTGGAATTTTTTACGAATTATAACAAAAGATGGTTTAAAAAAAAATGGCGATTTTGTTTGGCAATGAAGGGGTGACATGAGAAGAAAATTGTCTGTTATTTTATCAACTTTTTATTTGGTTACGAAATTACAAAATTAAAAATTTATATAGTTACAAAATTAGTTTCTCAAAATTTTAAATTTAACTTAAAAAAAAAATTAAAGATGGACACCGGTCTAATGTGTCCATATTGCTGTTTACCTTGTGGTGACAACAGCAAGAGCTACAGGTAAATGATCGAAATTAGTTTCGCTCTTGTTTTATTACGTATTTAAACAAATTGTGTTGTTTTTTTTCTGAAGGCAACATCTTAAACAATTTAAAGATTTTTTTAAAAAACAATTTAAAGGGTTTTTTCAGGACAATTGATTGAATTCTTTCGATTTCTTGTAAATTCATTAACATTTTTTTAAATCATACCTGGAAATTGTTTTGAATACAGGAATCACGATAGATTTGTCGAAATTTAAAATTCCCGAAATTACAAAATCACCGAAGTTAAATATTCCCGAAATTAAAAATTCCCGAAATTTTTGTGTGAAATTTATTTCCAAAAATTTTGAATAAAAAATAGAAAACGATTTAAGAACGGTTTTTTCTAAAAAAAATGTGGTTTTCGTTTAAAAAACTTTGCAAACGACAATTACATTTCTCAGGCACAATAAATCCAAAGACCATAGTTCACATTACGTGATCATTATGGTGCCGGCGCATCGAGATTAATTCAAGTATACTTTCTTCTATAATATTCCTTTCTTTGATCGCGTACCTGCGTACTATGCGGCCTTTCAAAACATTATTGAGTTACATAAATTGCTCATAATATTCCGCGTGTCAAGGATCACGCGATTCTTTAGAGGAATCATTTACTTACGGTTATGAACTGGCGAAAGTGGAAAAGAAAAATTATTTCCGCATCTATTTCTTATCCATATTTTGGAATCAATAGATATTAACATATCTCTCTACATGATAAAAAGATCCAAACGTGACATTCGCCCTTATTGACCCCTCGTAAAATACGCCCTTCTTGATCCCCACGTGACATACGCCCTTCTTGACCCCTCTATTAAGTAGGTGATTGGTGTTTAGCCATTTTCAATGAAATTAAGGACGTTGGACCCAAGTTTTAAATTAGAAATTCAATTCTCCATTTTACTCAAGGAAAATTATAGACAAATATTTTTTGGCTGTGTAGCGCTAATCTTTTTTCAAATATAAAACTGCATACAGAGCGAAAAAATATTTAATTTTGATACTTTTTGCATAAACTGAAGAATTCAAAATTAACTTCGAAATTGAATATTTTCATTTTTACTTAAATATTTGAACTAGATATTTTTTCGCTCTGTACGCATAATTCTAATTAAAAATTGATTAATTCTACAGAGGGAAAAAATTAAAAATTTATTGTTTGTTGAGTAAAATGAAGAAATCAAATTTTTAGATTAGAACCTGACTCCAACACCCTTAAGATCATTCATTAAACCTATATTTTGGTTCTAATATTTTAGTTTATTTTAAAATAAAAACATAAAATAATGGGGGTTTAATTATTTAATAATTTAATTATTAAGTAGTTAAGTAATTAATAGCAATATCAATTCAATATTAGAAACCATAAAATTCATCAGAATCTTAAAAGGCGAGTAAGCGCGCGAAACACGTAGGAGGGTCTTATCCCCCCTTATTATTTATAAAGTTACTCATAAAATCATAATCATAATAATTCAGAATAATTTAGAATGAATAAAAATATCTTTTGAATATGTTTCGACCTCGAACGAAGAAAGAAAATTATTTAACATAAAAGAACAGCTGCAATTTATGTTTTTCATATTACAATACTTTATATTTGTTTTCAATATCTATTTCGACGTAGGTACGCAAACAAATTGTTTTCGTAGACTAGAATAAGTTGAGTTACGATTCTCATACATAATTAGTAAGAAGTAAATTATTCTTATGTGATTTAATCTCATAGAATTTATTGATTATTATTGTGGAATAATGTCAGTAAACAATATAACGGTTTTAAGTCTCTTGACGACAATTTACATACATTGACTGTTTTTATTAATAAACATAGAAGCTGTTGATCGCCTTGAGAAGATTCTTGAAGAATTCTTCTTTTTTTAACTTTCATTTGATTTAATTAAACGGAAAAACCAGAGAATGTTTTACAATAATAATTTTAGATACCTCAACGTCTTTTGAAAAATTTAATTTTGTATAATAATATATATCTACAAAATCTGTGAATCTAGGCTCCCTTGAGCTTTAACTTTAACTTTAGAAATTTTCAATTTGATATCAATCTCAAGGGTTTTCACACAATTTCAGGAAATTTCAAAGGGATATCATGGAATTTTCAAGAATTTTAAGAGCTTTTACTGTGTTTCAAAATTTTTTGTGGATTTTAAAGGATCTCGTGGGATTTTAAATATTTCAAAATATTTAATGGTATTTTGGCAACTTTAAGGGATTTTATTATATTTTATGAAATTGACTGGGATTTTAGGGAGTTTTAAGGAATTTTAAGGATCTCGAGGGATTTGAAAAATAACGAAAATGAAAGTTGTTATAAAATTTTGAAAATTAAATTTTCCCAAAAAAAAATCGTGATGAGAAAATATTTTTCAAAAATTGTTATTATTATTTAATTATCAATTTTATCATCATTTTATTATCTTTTTATTATAATTTTTATTATCAATTTATATTAACATTATTACTCAGCTTTTATTTCTTAAAATTTTATTTTTTTAACTTTAAAAAAGTTAAATAATGTTATTTTGTATTTAAAATCGAATAATAAAATAAATAAATCTCTTTTTTTCTTTTTAAATTTAAATTCTACGATTAAGTACGCAGTTCGCATAAAGTTTTTGTTATGTTATTAAATTGAAAAAAATGGTTATAGAAAATTGACGAAAACTTACGATATCTTGGTCCTAATCCAAAATTGAGAACAAATTTGATGTTGTTGTTACATCACTAAATTTTCACATAAATTTACAAAATTTCTGATATTCGTCGTGCACGTGTGCTTCATTATTCGCGACGAAAGTTAAAAATATAATTAGCGAAGGTCTTGTCGTCGCGAGTCTCGCATGAGAACTGACTTCTGGTTCTGGAGACGAAGAGACCGTGTTCGTTACTTCGTTTCGTGCTTCGTTCACAGTGGAGGCAACTATTACCTAACTCAGTGAATCTGAAATCGAATCTGACAGTAGAGCCGGTTGTCGAGTGCTTATAGGCCCTCTAAGTCTTCCTTTGTCAGGGACGAAGGTGAAAATTGAGAAAAAGTTGCAGCAGGAAGAAGCCTAGGAAATATTTCAGTAGAGCATTCTTAGGAATATTCAATTTTTGTTATTAATCGCAAAATGTTTTTCAAAAATACGAGAAAAAAATTATCTAACTGCCATTTTCAACATTTAAAAACGAAAATCAACTTTTTTTAAAATACGATTATAAGTTGCTTTCTATTACTTAAATACTGGCAGTAAAAGAATATACAAAACTGAACATTGTTTAATTTCATCCCCTAACTTGTTATAAGTCCAAAATCTGGACAAAAAATTTCCAGATACTCCCTTAATGATTTTTTCTAAAATTTCTTTCCAAATATTACTAGCAAATGATGATGTGTGTTACTAAAAAAAGTTTCATCCCTATATCTGCCCCGGAACATTGGTTAATTTCATCCCTTAACTCGTTATAAGACAAAAATCTGGAAAACAATTTTCTAGGTACCCCCTTAATGATTTGTTCTCAAATTTATTTCCAAATATTACTAGCAAATGATAGTGTGTGTTACTGAAAAAAGTTTCATCCCCATATCTGCCACGAACAATGCTTAATTTCATCCCCTAACTTTTTATAGGATATAAAACTCAAGAATAAAATTTCAAAATACCCTCTGAATGCTTTGGTCTCAGATTTCTTTCCAAATATTATTAGGAAATTATGCTGCATGTTACTAAAAAAAATTTCATCCCCACTTCTCCCACGGAACATTGTTTAATTTCATCCCCTAACTCGTTATGGGATAAAAAAATTCGAGAATAAAATTTCAAAATACCCTCTAAATGCCTTTTTCTCTGATTTCTTTCCAAATATTGTTAGGAAATGATGTTGCATGATACCAAAAAAAATTTCATCCCCATATCTGCCGTGTAGTATTACTTAATTTCATCCCCAATCTTGTAATAAGATAAAAATCTCGAAAAAAATTTCCAGGTACACCCTTAATGCTTTGTTCTCAAGTTTATTTCCAAATATAACTAGCAAATGATGATGTGTGTTACCAAAAAAAGTTCCATCCCCATATCTGCCCCGGAACATTGCTTAATTTCACCCCCAAAACAAAAATCTCGAAAAAAAATTTGCCGGTAACCCTTAATGCTTTGTTCTAAAATTTTTGTCCAAATATTACTAGCAAATGATGATGTATGTTACCAAAAAAAGTTTCATCCCCATATCTGCCACGGAACGTTGCTTAGTTTCATCCCCTAACTCGTTATAAGAAATTTTAACAATAATTACCTAATATTTTAATAACAAACCACTTATATCTGTTCACAGCTCGACAGGCAATTCTGAGCATGAACTTCCCTTAATCGGGTGTTGCTTTATTATTTTTTTAGAAGGGCTAACTACCCCTAAAATTTGTTTTTTATTATTCCGTAGAAAAATCTCTTAAAATTTTTGGAAATACCACGAAAACATTTAAAATCCCTTAAAATATCAGAAACCTTTTTAAATCTTTTAAAATTTTACAAAAACCTTCGAAATCGCTTAGAATTCGTGAAAATTTTTTCAAATTCCCAGAAACTTCTTGAAATTCTTTAAAATTCTATGATATCAATTAAAATCCATCAAAAGTAGTAGAAATCTCATCAAATTTCATGGAATCACTAAAAATTCCATAAGATCTTTTAAAAATCATTAAGATCTATCCAGTTCTCTTAAAATTCCTCGAAATTTCACTGAAAACATTTGAAATCACTTTAAATTCATTGGAATCTTTTTAAATTCCCTTAAAATTCCCTGGAGTTCTTAAAAATTTTTTTAAATTTTATGAATTCTTTAAAAATTCCGCGAAATATCCTGAAATTCCTTAAAATGCTGCGAAATCTTTTAAAAGTTCAAAAAAAATATACAACATCAATTATTTACATAGAAATAAATTTTTTAAAAAACCGAAATTTTATTTGTTTTTCAAAAAATTAAGAGAACTTTTCGGAATTTTTTACCAATTATAACAAAAGATGGTTAAAAAAAAATGGCGACTTTGTTTGGCTTGTTGACTTTTAATAGTATAGGAAACCAAATTTAGGACAAATAGAGATTATGTCAGTTGAAAATTCAGATAAATAAAAATTATGGTAAATAGGATTTCGATAACTTGATTTTCGACTAAATGAAACTTTAGTGACTGGTTCATAAATTGTGGATGCACCGGCGACCTATTTAAAAAATATTGACGCAACTGTATAATAAAGGGTCGAGCAACGAGATTGAAATAGTTTTTCATTACGAGACCGGATCCTCATCATCAACGCCGGCTACCGTTTATCCATTATGCAACTTCGAGAGGCTGTAGTATTTGTTTCGAGAAGTTGGAGGCGTCATGATTCACGTAATCGGACAAAAGGAATGCGATGAAGACTGGAAGACGTTCACTTTTTATTAGGGTCAATTCTCGCTCTGAGTTGAGAATTCAAATATAGTATTACTATTACTATTAGGTACTAATAAACAAGTAAACATATTAGAACAATTATTATTATTATATAGTAAAATTGTTTTGTTAACAACTAGGGAATAATATATTAAAAAAGAAATTAATTTAATGATAATTTCTTCATCCATTAGGCTCGATATCTAAAATTCGAAACTTCGAAATTTTAGCATTGCTAAAAAGCCAGTGACAATCAATTATAATGGAAAGTATTTCAGTTTCTACCACACATTATCAGAAGATCTTCATTTTTGTGAAATAACTTTTCTTTTAGAACTTTTGGTTTCTTCATCTTCTATCTTCTATGCTAATTGACTTTAATTTTGTTAGTTTCAACTAAATGTTTAGTGGTATCTTCATCATAATCTCTTTCATCATAATCATTGACTCTCATATTGTTTTTATCATTCCAGGGATATTAGTAACAGGTTTTACCCAAGCAAATTCTCCATCAAGTAGTCCTTGACACTCTTCGGGTATAGAAATGCGATTGCACTCGATCCGTATATGATATCATGTGAAAATCCCGAAATATTTACATCCGCATTCTATATACGCGGAAAAAAATTGCATACTTCAATTTATTCTGCCAGTTAAGCACGAAATGCATTAATTGCACTGCATTAAATATCTAACTACTTTTTGCCGTTTAAGCGAATGTATGCACTTAAGTAATTTCAAGAGATTTAATTATGTATCCATAACTATTCCAACTCCATCAAATCCCATGCAACATGATGCTAAATAGAAATACATGTTTATATGCCTCAAGTTATTGTTATCATGCTCAAAATGGAATTTCACTTTCCTTTTTGACAATACACTTTCTCAATCTTCAAAATGAAACATGAAACATGAAACATATGCCTAAAATTCTGTTTTTAATATACCACTCAGGTTCCAAGACTTCCCAGAATTGCATTTTACAACCTAATGATTTACATCCGTCTGTCGGCCTATCGGTCTTCAGGATATGAAATGTAAGCCTTTACTGGGTACCATGCACTCATGAGTCAGAGTGCATCGCCCTAAAGGCTCTGGACTTTGTTATTATGCCCTCCTCCCCTCCAATCTTTCCTTCCAGCAACTATTGTATCACGTTGAGCCCCAAACAATGAGATGCGGTGCAACAAGGCATCAACTCTTTGAATACCACCGTACAACCTCCTGTACCGTTAAGTGGTTAACTGATTAACTGGTTGACTGGAAGGGCCTCCCACGGTATCCGAAATACACAAGGAGACGAACAAAGTACCCCAATGGAATATAAAACAAAACCGTTTTTGAATATTTATGAGTAAAAAATCTCATCCTCTGATTTAAGGGCATGTGATACTTTACCATAAGAGCAAATTTGTTATACCAATTATACAATTAAACCTACTCTCTAAATCTGAATTAGTCATAAGTTACTAACTAAATAGTGCCAAATCGTTTACTAATACACTTTAGTAAGCATTTTTTCTATCAATTAGTTAAAAACTACTAATTCACAGTAAAATAGTACACTCAGAAAAAAGTTTGTTTGAATCAAACAAACGTATCATTGCTATAGGGTCAAACAAAAAATTGATTTCATCATAATAAACAAAAATTTCTTTGAATCAAACAAATTTTGTTTAATTCAAAGAAATTTTTTGTTTGACCCTACAGCAATGATACGCTTGTTTGATTCAAACAAACAGTTTTCTGAGTGTACTAATTCATTTAGTAACCCAGTGGGCACAAGTGCTTCAAGACGTTTTTAGGACGTCCTAAAAATGTCCTAAGTCAGGCCAAATAACGTTCTAAAAACATACAATGTTCCAAAGACGTTTTTAGGACGGTTTTGGAACATTGGACGTTTTTTTGGACGTTCTGAAAACGTCTTTTGAACTTTACGTCCTAAAAACGTTTTTAGGACGTTCTAGAGACGTCTTTAAATTTCGTGCCCACTGGGAAGGCTCACTAATTGATTTAGTTAGCGTTACTAACTGAATTAGTACTTTTTTACTATGAATTAGTAATTTTTAACTAATTTATAGTAAAAATGCTTACTAAAGTGTATTAGTAAACGATTTGGCACTATTTCGTTAGTAACTTATGACTAATTCAGATTTAGAGAGTAAAGCTAAAATTAGGTAAAAGTATTTATTATTATGAATGTATAATTGGTATAACTAATTTACTATTATGAAAAGTATCACATGCCCTTAAGAGCATCTTTTATGAATTATTACATAATGATGTCATAATTTTTAACTATTGTTAAAAATTTTCCCTTCGAATTTCCCTGTTATCAGGGAAATTCGAGTAGTTTCTTGACATCCTTTTTTAAAGAAAAGAATTTTGTCAATGAATTTGACAATGTCAAATTATTTGACATCCTTTGGGTTCCTATAATGATTTCAAGAAATTTTCAATAATTTTAAAATATTTTAAGAGGTTCCTAAGAATTTAAAGGGGTTACAAGAGATCTGTATGATATTTAAAAGATTTAGGGGAATTTTAAAGGACTCCATGAAATTTTAAGAAAATTTAGGGAATTCAAAGGATTTTAAGGAATTTTTAATTTCCTTGTAGAATTTTTAAGGATTTTAATTACAAGATTTTTTATTTTTTTAAAGTAATTTTAAGAGATTTTAATGTTCCTCATGGAATTTTAAAAGATTTCATGAGATTTTTATGATTTTTAAAATATTTTGTATAATTTTACAAAATTTGAAGAGATTTTTACGTATTTTAAAGGATTTACAAGTTTTTCATAGAATTATAAAGAATTTTAAGAAACTTGGAAGAGTTTTAAGAAAATTTAAGGGATTAGAAATATTCTCGAGGAATTTTAAAGGATTTCATGAGATTTTTATGATTAGCAAAATATTTTATAAAATTGTAAAGGATTTCATGGTATTTTAATAGATTTTAAAGAATTTGTGAAAATAAATTTAATTTATGAAATTTCAGAATTTTTAAGGAATCTAAAGATGTTTCTAGGAATTTCAAAAAAGGGATTTCAGTAAGTTTCCAATAATTTAAAGAGATTTTGACGCATTTGAAGAGATATTAAAGGATTCTCGTGGAATTTTAAAATATTTTGAAGTTTTTTAAGGAATTTAAAGAATTTGAAATGATTTTGAGCAATTTTAAATCAATTAATAAAAATTTAAGTGTTTTCCTGAAATCTATTAGATTTTGCAGTTGTAAATTTCCTGAATTTCACTCACTAGACTTTTTAAGCCAATGATTGTCAGACGCAATAACATAAATTCCTTGATTTCTCGTCATCAATCTTTTTTCACTATATATGTCGATAATTTCCTGACAAGCACGAAAGGAAAAGTAAAATCTTGGAGCTAATAAATCTCTATTATTTTTTTCACTTATCATTTTTTTACAAAGGTAATTCACTTATTATACTGGATTCTGTTTTTCTGTATTGTTTTTATTTGTATTTACAACACCTGAACATACAAGTCTAATGTGTTTTATTTCCTGTAAAACAAGCTTGAGAATTCGAGGTCTATACTTTATCACAGAGATCGAGACGAGGTGTTGGCAATTTTAAGGTCATCAGCTGTTTTAATCAGTAAAACCCAATCAAACACTCTTGAAATTTATTTTAAAAATTAGATTCAATTATATGGTCCAAAGAAGGATAATTTTCGTTATTTCTGATAAGAAAAATGTAATTAACATATTTTGTACAGTATAGTTACCTGAATTAAATAAAAAAGGGTCCAATTAAAGTTACTTGAAAAACACAAAAGAAAGTTACTTTAAAAAAAGATATCTTTATAATATTTATTTATATATATTTTTTATTGTAATTTTAAAATCAAAAGCTTGAAACTAAAGCCCAAATAGTGAAATAAGGCCCAAAGAGGCCCATTTTCACATTTTTTCAGAAATATATTATTCTGCCTACATTTTATTTTTTAAGGAATTTTGAAAATTTTCTATTGACATTTGTAGTTAATAGAGGAAAGTCTCGAATGTATCATATAGTGCATAATGCATTTTAACCACTTTCTACAACACGTGTTTTTTTTTTAAAGTTTGCTCGTCCCGAGATGATTGTCTCTCTTCCTGGTGCTTAGACTCCATGCCACGAACTTCCCACATCTGCTTACACACGTATGAACAATATTCTCCTGTCTGCTTCTGTGTCTGTAAATTCCACGTCACGATATCGTCATTTCGTGATTTCATCATAAATTAGATTTTTACGTGTTAGAATCATTCGCTCATAATTTCAAATTTAATCGCTTATCCATTTAGCGAAAGCTAGTAGCTGCGGTAAATTGCAAATTAAATTTATGAACAATTAATGGGACTCCAGTCTTAATTTCAATTTTTTATTTATGGATCATACATTGCTGCTGTTTTATTTTAAAATAGCAATATTTTTCTCCTTAAGGCCGTGATCTTAAATATTTATTATTTACATTTATAAAATCAGAAAAAAAAGTTTTTATTATTATTATAAAAAATGTAGGACCGATCAGGGTCTTATTTTTGGGTCCTAGATGTGAGCCTTATGATTTTTACGCTTACATTTTTTAAACATAATTTTTGGGCCTTATTTTTTGGGGTTTTCTTATTTAGATGTGGGTCTTATTGATTAGGTTTTACATTGTTGTTTTTTAAAATTTTTTACTCTAATTTAAGTCATATATTTTTATAATGCATTTCTGATATAACTTTTGGGCTCATATTTTTGGTGGATTTATTTTGAGCCCTGTCATGTTTGGGACCATAAGACCCATTTAAAATTTGGCAATCGCTTTTACATTTTACTCACGACAACAAGTTATAATTTATGCAAAATTTTATAGACCTTGTAAAAACATCTTTAAAGTACTTTGGGCCCAATATTCATATTTGGGACTTACTTGTAAATTAATTGGGCCCACTTTCATAATTTAACTTCCGTTTACTTAAGAACTACTTTTTTCATCTAGTTTTGAATCTTTTAATTATAATTTGTCAGTAATTAAAACTGCAGGCCCAAATTGCATTGGGCCCGACTTTTTTTCTATTTGAGATTGGTCCGATTCAGTTATGTGGGCCTTATGTAATTTGAGAATCGATTGCGATGCGAGGAATAACGATGACCGAAAAAAGATATTACCGATTTTCAGTTTAGTCGCAACATTGACGACCTAGCGACTTTCACTTATCACGGCAACTGTACCCAGCATCCAGGCGAGACAGAAGTAAGATGCGAAAGTGAAAACACGTGAGGCGTGCACGCACACTTGCACTTTTACTGTGAGCAAGAACCCACCCGGTAGTACTTAAATTATTTAATTGTATATCTCACGCACCTTTTTAATTCGCATAAAACATGACTATTTATTTACTACGAAATTTTGCGCTCGCCCCCCCCCCTCCCCCTCTCCTAACCCCCCCAATCAAGTGATAAACTTTAAGGACAGAAACAAGTCCCAAAAAGGTTCTATATCCAAATATAGAACCGAAAAAATAAATTTAAAGTCCATATTTAGAATAAAAACATACAGACCAAAAATAAATTCAACAAATAAGTCCCAAATTATAAGGCCCAAAATAAGTTCCAAAAATATAATTATTAGAAGTGCACGTTCAAAAATTGAAAGACTGAAAAACATATAAAAATGGTTCAAAAATAGGAGATCCAAAAATAAGACACAAAAGTAGATTTTAAAAAATATTACTTGGATAAGAGGCCAGAAATAAGGGTTGGATAAAGCATCGACCAAAAATAAACCCAAAAATATTAGGTCCAAGACAAAAGTCCCGGAATATTGATCCAAAAATAAGTTCCACAATTTTAATAACTAGAAATTAGTTTTAAAAGCATAAGGTCTAAATATATTTCCAAAAATATAAGGCCAAACCCTCAAGGTATACAAATTAATTAAAGAATAAGTCCCTAAAATATAAGAACCAAAACCACAAATTTTGGGGAATGTTCTCTATCAAATTTTTGGTGAAATTTCCGAAAAGTGTTTGGGAAAACACAAAAATTATTTTTGTACATAGAAGCCAAAAATACGAGTGCCAAAAATATAAGTTGTATTATATGGTCAAAAATTATTGTCAGTTTAGTCCCAAAATGTGAATCTTAACAATAAGGCCCAAAAATATTCTCTGAAATTTGAGTACAGTTTTTCTACTAAAAATATTAGTGATTTTTCTCTAATTAGAATTTAGAGAGTGAACAAAAGTCCGACAATATTCAATGGAATAGTGATGGCTGTAACTGAATAGTGGTCGTTCTAAATTTTTTGTTGCACTTGCGGAAGCAATGACGGAAGTAATCACCTCCAGACGCATCTCTTCCTTTTCCGGTATTCTCTCCTTTCAAGTCAGTATGTCCCAGTCCCTGTTTCTTGATTAATTATTGACGATTCCAGCCTAAGCAACTACTTACCTAGATCTTGCTTGGAGAAATTACTACCCAAATAGGATGAATCAATATAAAAGAATGTGAATTTAAAAAATCGGATTCGGGTATTTAATATTTTCGAGAAATTGAAATTTTCCACTTTCGGTAAAAATAATTTTCGTTAATATTATTTTTATTCGGAAACTTATATTCAATCTTTTTAATTTCTTAAAAATTAATTATATATCAACTTTTAATTTTGAAAATTTGAAGGCTTGAATTTTAAAAATCAATTTTTAAAAAATTATTAATAACCATAATGTAAATTTTTCAATTTTTTTTCAGTATAATATTTTTTTAATAACATAAAAAAATCAAAGTTAATTTTTAACTTATTGGATACGTATTTATCATGAGTTGCCCTTGTCCCGATTAAATCTGACAGTTGCGACACACATTCTCGATAAACCTATCGTAAGCCTCATGTCATCGCATTTTAATTTTGATTGTTATAACATACACGAAAACTTAGGTAACATTTTATAGGCGAATATCTATCCGTTTTTTCCAATTACGTCACCAAGGTCGCTTTCTGTTTATATAATAAATTTCATCTTTGTGTATCCGATTATTAACGTAATAATAACAGAAAAAATTAATATCGTAAAAAGAAAGTGATGATTTGCTTTATTTTCATAGTTTTATTCCGATCCAATCCAAAGAAAGTTTTCAATCCGAATTAATCCGAGAACCATTCAAAATCAACCGGAATTTTTTATCCGCATGAATTTGATTAAATCCGGCCAATTCGAATCAATCCGAACTTACAATTCTAATGAATCCAATCAATCCAAATTTATCAGAATTAATCCGAATGAATGCAGTCAATCGGAATGAATCCAAATTTTTCGAATTCATTCGGATAGACTGGATCCATTAGAATTGAAAGTTCGCATTGACCAGATTTATTCGAATTCATGCAGATTAAAAGTTCGAATTGATTTTGAATGGGCCACGTATTAATTCAGATTAAAAACTTCCTACGGATTAGATCGAAATGAAACTGTTTGGTTCAGGTACAAATTTCAGAACTACATATTCAGAAAATTTCGGATTTGTTCAGAATAAAATTCAATCCGAAACTTTCGCCAGAGAAAAGCTGAAATTCTTCAGAATTTTTTTTAAATTACCTTTATGGCAGCTTAACGTTACGAAAAATACCACAACGAGTGAATAAAATCAAATTTGATATCCCACATAATTTAAGGGTCATTTAGGACTCTCGAGATACCAGTCGAATAGTTTTTAAAAAATTATTTAAACAACCATTTTCTTATTTGAAATATTTTTGAATAGAAATGTCTTACATATTAGAATCTTATTAAATTATTTTTAGTTATTAAATTTTAAAAATTGTTTTGTTTTTAGAATATGCGTGGAGCAAAGTGCAGAACAAGAGCGTCAGGTGCGTAGCATGCAGATCGAAATGGATAATCTTCAGAGGCAAATAACCAGTTCATCAATAGACCGTGAGAATGCGATCCAGGAAAATAGAAGACTTCAAGACGATTTAGCTGCTGTTACCTGCGAGGTCCGAAATCTTCAACGAGAACTCGATATTTCCAGGGCAGAATCTTTTGACGTCAAGAGACAACTTCAAACTTACGTTAGCGAAGTCAGACGTGCGGAAGAGCTTCTCAACAGAAAAGTATAACTTCACAAGATCTTAAAAATGAAATTAATAAAAAATCGAATAAAGAAGTTCTTATATACAATACTCAGGGTAACCAAATGTCAGAGAAGTCAGGGAAATGACAGGGAAAAAAATTTGTCAGGGAACTCAGGAAAATGCGAGGAGTTGTCAGGGAAAATAGAAATTCCCAGTGGGAAAAAAATTGAAAGAAGTTTTTAGAACGTTCTAAAAACGTCCTAAAAACGTCCAATGTTCCAAAGACGTTTTTAGGACGTATTTGGAACATTGGACGTTTTTTGGTCTGACATAGAACGTTTTTAGAACGTTCTAAAAATTTCTTTCAATTTTTTGCCCACTGGGTTGACATTCATGCTAACTATGTTATTTTTGTAGTATTGCATATATAGATTTTATAGTTTATTTGTCAGATTTTAGAAACTTTCCAAGGATTTCGAGTGATCATAAAGAATATCTAGGAATTCTTTGAAATTATTTGGATTTCTAATGATTTCAAGAGATTTTCAATAATTTTAACAAATTTTTAATTCACTTTCTAAAGCTGAAAGTTTGGCTCTCTTTTTTCTTGACTTTCTTATAACTAGAAATAAATTTGAAGAAAAGAATACAAAATAAAATTTTTTCAAATACTTGTAGGACAATGAAAGGACGGAAATGTTAAATCACTTCCGAAGTTTGAGTTTAGAGGCAACAGTGTTGGAAAATAGCAATCACAGTTTGGAGACTGAAGCTGCAGAGGCAAGAGGAGCACTTCAGTCGGCTCGAGATCGGCTTATGGATCTTGAGCGTCAAGTAGCTGACAAGGATTGTTTGATAAGAGGCTACGAAATTCAGGTATTGATGCGAAAACCAAAATATTTTGAAAAGCCTCTATTTTTAATTCATTTATATTCGATTTATTCATAATTCCTAATTTTTATAAATTGCTTTGAATTCTTTTGCATTCTGTAATCCTTAAATTTAGGTATACATCAAAATCATTATCATTATCATAATTATTTTTATCCTTTATTGAGACCATGTATTAATTATCCAAGCCCTACCTACCGACATTTTTTTTCTCTGCATCTTTATTTCTAAATTTATTGAGATATCAAATTGAAATTTTCTAAAATTAAAGAAAAAATGCTAAGGTGCGTTTATCTAGTACTAAATTTTTATTAAAATAAAAAAATCAAAATAATTTTTTTATAAATGTAAATATTTATGACTAGGTCCTTAATGCTTTAACTTTAATTATAGAAATTTTCAATTTGATAACAAATAGAAATAACTTTGCAGAGAAAAAAGGATTGGTAAGGTATGGATCGATCAAGTGCTACATGTTTAATAATAACACTTTTTTTTAGATTGCTGA
This sequence comes from Synergus umbraculus, assembly GCA_900474325.1. NCBI lineage: Eukaryota > Metazoa > Arthropoda > Insecta > Hymenoptera > Cynipidae > Synergus > Synergus umbraculus. Next base: position 32,821 of record UCOK01017771.1, read on the forward strand.
TTTAACTCAAAATGTCGCTTCCTTGGAAACTCAAATGCATCAACAAGAGGATCAAAGAGAGAGAGCAGTAGCGGATCTCAACGCAGTTAGGGATCTTTGTGTTAAATTGGATCAGCAAAAAGATAATCTTATGCAACAATTAGGAGATAAAGATTCTCTGAAATTACAGGTAAATAAATTTAAATATTAAAGGTAAATCATATTTAAAGATTGTATTCTTTTTAAATACTGCAATTTCAATTAATTTCTAATTTCTTAAGGGTGTTGGACCCAAGCGTTAAACTCAAAATTCCATTCTCAATTTTACTCAAAGAAAATTATAGATAAATATTTTTTGCATAAAACGAAGAATTCAACATCTAATTTCAAAGTTTAATAGTTTGATTTTACTTAAAAAATATTTGAATTATATATTTTCTCATTCTGTACGTATAATTCTAGTTAAAAATTGATTAATTCTACACAGGAAATAATTTCAAATTTAATATTTTTTGAGTAAAATGAAGAAATCGAATTTTTAGATTAGAACTCGGCTCTAACACCCTTAATGTAAATGGAAACAGAGTTTTGCTACCCTGATTAATAACGAAACAAAAGAAATAAAGCCCTGTTCCCAGTTACATTAAAAATTTTTTAATTCATTAAAATTGCAGTATTAAAAAGAAATAAATATTCTAACAATAAGAAAAATGAATTCTCTATTTCATCCTGCAATTATTTTCTATGTATAACACAAAATTAAAAATGGCGACCGAGCCGTCTTGAAATTTCTAACAGAACCTTCAAATTTTTGATAAATATAAGTGATGTACACAAATTTAACCTTTTAAATTAAATTAATTTATTGGCATTTTTATTATGAAACTTTAATTAAACAATTTGAAACCCGGTTGAATATCTGAGATATAATACATATTATATTTTAAAATAACCTTTTATACTCAGAAAGTATTTAACGATTATTATTTTTATTTTGTTTCAGTTCGAATCGCAAATGAATCGACTGAGAACAGAAAATTCAATGGTTCAAGATCAAATGAATAGAGATCATGCAACAATTGAGCGGTTAGAAGAACTTTTGGATCAAGCAAGACAGGAGTCCATAAATACACAAACGTCCAATCAGGAGTTGCAAAACGAAGTTTTAAGATTGAAGCAGAAAATTTTGGATCTTCAAAGCAAATTGTAAGGACAAGTTTTTACAATTAAAAAAGTATTAGTAAAATCTTAAATTTCGTCTCTTGGAATATAATATATAATTGAACCGTTTAAAAGTGTACAGTATAATTTTTAAATATTTAAAAGTAACTTTTAAAATTATAAAATTATTTACAATTATTTTTTCAATATTATATGATTTAAAATTGAAATCGTTTTCATTTGAACAATTTCGAATTAAGAACCTTAAAAATTACATCATTTCAGATCTTCTGAATCAGCTGAACTCAGAAGGTATCAAAATCAAGCCGCCGAATACAATAAACAAATTAGCGAACTTCGTAGGCAAGTAACAAACGAACGATTTGATCGGGCACGGAAAGACGAAGAAAGTCGGAGGTAATTTCATTTATATTAATTTTTTTTAATATACACAGCTTTAAACTCAATTTTTTACCATTGAAATTAGTAAAGAAACACATACGGTTTGTTGCAATCGTATTTCCCGACAGAAAATTCCTCCAAATCCTCCAAACACTCCACAAGAATCCCACCAAGTTTCCCGTAGCAGACATTTTAGTCCCAGCGCCACATGGAATCATTCAACAACCAGGTAGAGTCGAGTAAGCCCTCCAAAAATAATTAGCAAGCTCTAGTAAAAAAATAAAAAATTAAGAGTCTTGGATCTTACCTCAAAATTCAATCGTTTCGTTTTGTACAAAAAGTTCTAAAATCAGACATTTTTTTTGCTACATATATATTACATATGTATGTACATATTTTTTTATATACATGCTCATATTTGAAAAATTGAATACCACTATAAACCAAAAAAATTCTAGTTACGATATTTGTTAAGGAAAATGAGGGGATCGAGTTTTGAGAAGTCTAATCGAGTTCTCGAAATTTTTGAGATATTAAAATTTCTATTTTTGTTGGTTTACAATTATATATCATCTTTTCAAATTTCAAAATTCCTATTTTTATCTTATCAAATTCATTCATTTTCATTTAACAATGATTAAGGCTATTAAATCCCAATTCTAATCTCAAAATTCGATTTTTTTATTTTACTTAACAAATATTATAATCAGAAATTATTTCGCTTTATAGCAGTATTTATTTTTTAAATAGAATTATGGGTATAGAGCGAAAAAATACCTGATTCTAATAATTATTGAGTACGAAAAAATGAGGAGATTGAATTATAAGATTAGTTGGACCCAACAATCTTAATTATTATATCCACGTATTTCTCTGTAAAATAACTTTTATTAATATATAATTAAGATATCCAGTTAAAAATTTGTGGAAGCGTACTTTAGTATTTTTTCTTTCATTTCATGAATTTTTAGCTCGATATTTTAATTTTAATTATAACAAAAGCTACCTTACAGAATTAAAATGCCTGTAAGGTAGGAATCGGATAACTGATATATGCCTTAAAAAATTGGTTACTTAAAAATTTGTCAGACAATCGGATTGGTTGAAGAGGCCTTACACCACGACCCCAACGTCAGTTCAAGCCTCTAATCCATTTACAAATCTGATGACTCGATCGTCGAGTGAAAGAAAGTGCAAATGTTCGTCCGCGAGGTCTAGTGTTGGTAGTATTGCGACCATCACATTATCACCCGCGATCCTCAGCCCTTGTTCTGGTCCTGGATTACAATCTTCGCAGACTGAAAATTCCCGTGGCTTTAATCCAACCTCAACTTCAGACTAACTTCGAATTTTATTTCTTGAGATACGTCTTTTCTTGTAATTGCTATTTGATACTCACTTTTTGTCTTGGGTCCTGTTTTCTTTTGTTTACACGCACTTTATCTACGTCCTTTATAAAATATATTTATTTTTACACACAGGAGAGAACTCTTTTTCAATACTAGTGTATTACAATTTTTGGGTAATAATAGAAAAAATATAGGGGGACGTCTGCCTGGTATTTTTTAGAGAAATAAGGAGATTGAATTTTGAAGTTAGAACTTGAATTCAACACCCTTAAAATTTGAAAATAATTTTGTAAGCTGCAAAGTGTCTGTCAATAAGTTAAAATTAGAATAGTAAAAACTGATTTTAATTTCTATTATTTTTTTGTAAATAAAAGATTTTCATTAGTCTTAATAGAATTCTAAACAAAAAATCTTTTTTTGTGTTCGCAGGTCTCTAAACTCTACACCGGACAGTTTCAATGCAGATTTAAACGTAGTAATATAAAATCGCTCATTAAATCTTCCTTTCGTTAAACGCAGATACTGCCAGTCCAGACCGGAAGTGAATCGAAACTCTCCCGCAATTCCATCCTGGATGGCGAACCGATTCGGTAGCAGGATTTTGAGTTGTCGCTGCGCCAACTGTTCGGCATCAAAAAGATTGCAATTTTCTTCTTACGAAGCTCACAACACCGTCTGCGCTCTCCAAATTCTCGGAGAAAACGAGCAGAACATTCGGGTTCAAATTGTAGATATGACACCAGAAAATGCGATTTGTACTTTTGATAGGATTGAAGAAGAAAATGAAAAAGAATCGAAGGAAAAGGAACTGCAGGAAAAAATATTGAGGGAAAAGAAATTGAAGGAAAATGAATTAAGGGAAAGAGAATTAAAGGGAAAATACTTGAAGGAAAAAAAATTACAAGAGGATGAATTAAAAAAGAAGGAATTAAAGGAAAGGGAATTAGAAAGAGAAAAATTAAAAGCCCAAGAATTGAAAGAAACAGGCACTTACGAAAAAGATTCAAGTTCGAAAGAACAAAAAAGTTTAAGTAACAGGTCTATTTCAGTTCCAAAAGATCAAAGTGTCCAAACCTCGGAAACCGAAAGTAGGAATCAATCCCCAAAATGTTTTGGAAAATTAAAAGAGCAAGAATTTAAAAAAACAGGCACATACGAAAAAAATTTAAATTCGAAACAAAATTCAAAAAGTTCGAAAAAAGGGTCTATTTCATTCTCAAAGGATCAAAGTATTCAGACCTCCGAATCTGAAAGTAGGAATCAAACCCAAAAATGTTGTCAAAGTCTCGCCGAACAAATTTTTGAAACACTCCATAGTCTGAAAGATCCACCCCAAATGCGTCAAGATGTTTCGATAGGGCCAGATGTCCCTAATTTGGAGCCCAATTTTATTTCTGTGGAGTCTCCAAGTATAGAAACTGACTATTGGGATCGAACGTTTCCAAACTTGGAATCGAGAGAAGTTCAGAATGAAGAAATTTTCAGGCATCGACCTTTTAGAACATTTAGCACTGCTACGTCAAATTTAGGAAGGACCACTTCCGGTTATAGTTCTTCTTCTGAACAACCTTTGATTTCTCCTGGACGTTTTGCTCGACGATTGGAGAAAGAGGATAATTGTTTTTGTTGCTCATCGGGGAGAACCTTTAGGTCTGGAAAAGATTTTAGGTATTTTGAAGATGGCCGACATTCAAAAAATGATAAAAAGAAGAAAAAAGTTCAGAGGAAAACTTGTCAGAGCAGTTCTCCAGCTTTAGATGTTACGAGGCCAGAATTCGTGCAAGTTTTGTGGGATATTGGGGCGTATACTCAAAGTTTGGAGAGACAATTGGCGCAAATGAATAAGTCAATGAAAACGAATGGGGAACATGGAACGGTTTCCGGAAGTGAAGAGAAAAATGGTTTGAAAATTCCTGGCAGTTCCGAAGGCCGGAGAGAAGGTTCAAATCCCAATAGAGGTGAGAAATGATTTTTTCATATTTAGAAAAAGTGTGAAAACGATGAAAAACTGGAAATTTAATTTATTTTTTCAGTCTTAACTCTGGAAAGGGAGAATCCTCAGCCAATGGGAACTTCTACGCCTAAAACTTCAATATCCAATGAGGAAAAAGAATTTGTTTCCCTCCCTGTCTACACCGGATCAGACAATGAAGACTGGAATTCACTTGAAGAAAATTTTCCTGAAGATGAAAATGAAAGATCTCAAAATGCTGATAATCTAATTGAAGCTGAAAATTTTGATGGAGACAAGCAACAAAACAACCCACGTTCTTTTATGGCAACTTTCGGCTCCAAAGATTCATCACGTCATATTTTCAAAGAAGATGAAAAGTCTCCTTCAATTAGCACACCAATTCATCCACCAGTTGCATCTTCGACTCCCAATTACGAAGACGAAATTCCACCTCCAAACAGAAATTCCTTAAATAACTCTAAGACTCCCAAATTTCTGGCCTCTAAATTACGAAATGGGGGTCGAATTCCCGTTTTGAAAAAAAGTTCTCTAAATGAAAAAAACAAAACGACTCCCTCTGCATTTCCGGGACCTTCGATTCAGACACAGTCTTCGAATTTAAAAATAAATGCGGCTACTTCGACTTCCTCAGAATTTTTGGAATCACCTCCTTTAGGAAGCAAAAATGGAAATAATCAAGGTGGTATTTCTGAGAGAAATTCTAAAACTTCTGTGAGAAGTTTGGAAGGCTCTAAGAGAAGAAAAAGAGTTTCGGGTTCTGATCATTTTGATTCGTTTGATAACACAGAATATATGAATCTCCCTTGATTACGAGAAGAAAGAATATATGTGAAGAGAATACAAATGTATTTTTTAATGACTAAAAAAATCCTATTAATTTCGGTTTGGAATTGCATTGTTGCTTATTTTTTTAAAAAGCGCTACGAACTGTACAGTAAACTGTTTTTTCAATTGAATTAAATAGCATTCTGTAAATAAAAACTAACATAAAACAATTATACATCATCATCAAATAGAATAATTCCAACATGCCGAAGATAGATTGAAATGATTGAAAATGTTTTAGGGTTTGCAAGATCAACAAATTTAAATAAAAATATTCCAATAGAAGTTAAGAAATTGCAACTGTAAGATATTTTATACAGCTAAGTGAAGTATAACTTAATAAAAGTATAGTCAGAAGACTAAGATTAAGTCAAAATATTTGTTAATTTTTTTTTTCACAAAATCCAGTTTTTTAACTTTCTTTCAAAAACCGTAGGATAAAACTTTTTTGTAACAGGATGAAAGGTGCGCCGTGAAATTTCTTACAGTCATAATATTGGAAAAATTTAATTTTCTAAATCGATTTTAAAGGGGCAAGGTGGAATGGCCATTTGAATTTTATAATGCCCTTTTATTATCCAGCGGCTCAATTGCTGTTTCAATAAGATTTTAGAACATTCCAAAATTATTATAGTTTTAGAAATTACATAATAAAATAATAAAATAAATGAGATGAAAAGACTACCTGTCTCTCTCTAGTGACGCGATTAGAGAGAGACAGGTAGGGGTCCTTTCATCTCCTTTCTCTTTCTATTGGGAGCATACCAGGGTTGGGTAAGTAAAATACCCTAGGTGAATAACATGGTTTTTTACAGTCTTACTAGGAATGTTACGTCAAAAACGCCAAATTCATATGTAGTGGGGGTTTTATACGTAAAATACGTAATTGACATAAGTATAAAACCATGTATAATACGTAAAAAAAACTTCGAGTGATGCTTCGCTGCACAACCCTGGAGCATAGAGATAAAGAATACATAGAGGTGAAAAGGATAGGATAGGCTATGTGGAAATGTCTTCCTAATAGAAAGAGATAGGAGATGAAAGGACCTCACCTGTCTCTCTCTAACACGTGACTAAAGAGAGACAGGTAGCGATCATTTCATCTTCTTTCTCTTTCTATTAAGGAGACACTTTCAGTGCATAACTCTTCACCTATATTCTTATATCTCTATGGTCTTCGCTTTTTGACATTTTCAAAATATAATCTGTGATGCTCTGATTGATTAACACGTGTGTGGAAAACGAAATTAAGTTTTATAAAAATCACAACAAACTATAGCATTTGGACTAATTTGGATTGAATAAATAAGGTTAGATCTTAATAAGATTTCATTATTCAAGTTATTAAGTTGTTAATTCAATTATGAATTCAGCATTTTTAGGTTATGTTTACAGATTTGGTATTTGCGAAGTTAATCCTTTATTTCTTGATTGATTATTCTGATTAAGATTTGATTTTGGTATTTTTCAGTATTAGAGATATCCGACTTATGATTAATTATTATTATTCGCTTTTGTTCTATTAATTAATTCTTTTAGAATTCCGATTTTTGAGGTTATATTTTTTTTGTAATGAATTTTTCATCTGCGGTAAAATGAATTTTTTCAGTAAACTTTAAGTGCAAAATAGTTCCGAAAACTTCTTTACATGAGAAAATACGTATTTCGTACAGATAAATAATTTCAAAAAAATATAAAATGCTCAAAATCATAATAATCATCTCAGATGATTTTTATTTTGCTTTTCAAATTTCACCAAAAATTTTTTTCGCTGTAAGACCTAGAAAAGAGCGATTCTACAAAAATAACTCTACATATTTAAGAGCACTAATATGCAAGTTACAATATCAAAATTCGATCTCTTCATTTTTCGTTTAGAGCAATGGACAAAATGTCATTTTTATCTTTATAGATTTTAAGACCGCAAAAAATAAACCGAAGAGTTTCGGTTAACTTAAACTAAAACCTAACCGTAGCCGAAACTTTCCCATTTTAGCCAAACAAATTAGATTTATCCAAAAACGGATACTAAGCCCCATTTTTCACATCGAGAAACATTTCCCTGCCAAACGGTACTTAAATCCGTGAATATTTTGCGGCCTTAAAGTCTAAAGTAAAAAATAACATTTTTTCCGTTGCTCCAACAGCCTTAACAGATTGTATTATAGTCAAAGATTTCCACACTCTATAGATATTTCCAATTCAAATTCACTGACTCGAAGAAGCTAAATACTTATTAATTGAATTCCAGTTTGATCGCGATGGTGCGAAAAAAAAATCTTTCCCGGTCAAGGAAGCGAAAATTTGATCAAAATCGTCCACAAAAACCCCAAAAGAAACCAAAATTCAGTCATGATAACAAACCTGCCTATTTAAAAGAACGAGAGGCTAGAAACAAAGAATTGCCGAGAAAAATCGAACCTCCAGCCATTCAGGAAAGGGAAAACTGGAAAAATATTCGTGAAGATAGCTCAGAAGATGAACAAGAAAATCCTCTACAAGTTTTATTAGGAACTTTCGGAAATAAAAAGCCCTTAAAAACGGTGGTTGTTTCTGATTCAGAAAGCGACGATGAGGAGGATGAAGCTTCGGGAGAAGAAGATTTAGAGGACGAGGAACTTTTAGAGGACGAAGATCTAGAAGACGAAGCTTCGGGGAAAGAAGATTTAGAGGACGAGGAACTTTCAGAGAATGAAGATCTAGAAGAAGAAGAAGAAGAAGAAGAAGAAGAAGAAGAATCTCAAAATATTGAGGATCAAGAAACAGATTTAAAAACGAAAATAGGACAAAAGCACACACTGGACGACTCAGAGGATGAAGAAATATCTCTAAGCTACGAAGCTGAAGAAGAAGAAGATTTCGACCCAAAACTCGAATCCACTGATCCTTTTTCTCTTCATTTTCAATACGAGATCAGCGACGATCTCTACAAATCTGTTTCCACAGCTCCAACTTTTGAATCCCAAACTCTAAACTGGCCCACTCTTGGCACTATCCAATGCCAAATTCCAGTCAGTGAAACTCCCAAGACACCTTCAGACACAAAGAAAAAACCCATTCTTACCCTCGTCGAAGAAAAAAAATTTGCTAACCCTGGAAGTCCTCCAGTTCGAATTTCTTCCATTGATTGGAAGACTTTGTGCGTCAAACCTCAAGTTCATATAAATGTCAGTAAAGCCAACTACGAAAATATCAAGAACAATCTAGAATCTGAGAAAAGTCCCCTCACCTCTCTGCAAAAAGAACTTTTCTCTTTAATAAATAATTATCAAGACTTGTATTATCCACAGAGAAGTTTTTCCAATGCAGAGCAGATTAGACTTGTTTATTGTCTTCATTCAATCAACCACGTTTTGAAAACGAGAATGAAGATTCTGAGGCATAATTTGAAATTGTCAAAGAGTCGTTCTGATGAAATTCCTGATGAATTTAGAGATCAGGGTTTAGTGAGACCGAAGGTTTTAATCGTTGTTCCATTTAAGCAATCGGCTTTGAAAATTGTTGAGACGCTGATTGCGTTGTTGATTGATGAAGAAAAGGGAGGTTCTGTGATGAATAGGAAGAGGTTTCTGGAAGAATTTGGATCCGGAGAAATCATATTGCCGAAGAAAAATCCTAAATCTGAGGATTACTATCAAACTTTCGAAGGAAATACTGACGATTGTTTTAGGATTGGAATTCAGGTGACAAAAAAAGTATTGAAGCTTTATTCTGATTTTTATTCTTCGGATATTATCATTGCATCGCCAGTCGGATTAAAGATGTTGATTGGAGCGGAGGGTGAACCAGATAGAGATTATGATTTTTTAGCATCTATCGAAGTGATGATTCTGGATCAGACGGAGATTTTTATAATGCAAAATTGGGATCATCTTCTTCATTTGATGGACCACATGCATCTGCAGCCCAAAGTCGCAAGGGGTACGGACTTTTTAAGATTGAGGAGCTGGGCTGTGAATGGATGGACCAAATATTATAGGTGAAGATTTAAAATTTTTTAAATTTTTATTAAAAGTTAGATTAGAGAAAATTGGAAAATTATGTAAAATACACTTGCACTCGAAGCTCTTATTAGCGGTCAGCTCGTCGCTAATAAGAGCTTCAAGTGTATCTTAAAACTGAAGAAGCCATAAAAATGGAAAAAATTTTTATTTTTAAATAAAAGTTTATTTGGGAATTATTAAAAATTTTAAACAATAAGAAATTTTTAGTTTTTGTACGCATCGATTCAAAATTATTTAGCTCTCTGCCTAGATAGTAACTAAACTCTAACCACATTTCTTTAAACATTATTAAAATTTAATATTTTCAAGTTAAATTAAATGCTTAGAAAATTCATCTTTGGTTTTCAGAGAAATACAATTTTTGAATTTATTAATTTTCTTTTCCCTCTCTTGCTTTGTTTCAGGCAAACGCTGATATTTTCTTCGTTCGAAACTCCAGAAATCCACGGAATATTCAGCAAGCGCTGCCACAATTATGCTGGAAGGAATAAAATTTCCAACCCCATATCTCCAGGTTCAGCGGCTCAAGTTTTTGTCCAAATTCCTCAAGTTTATCACCGCTTCGATGCGATTAGTTACTCACAAGCGATCGATGCCCGCTTCAATTTCTTCGTTTCCAAAATTCTACCTCAATACACAGATTCAGTTATGGGCCACACTCTAATTGTCTTACCAACTTATTTTGATTTTTTGAAACTTCGTAATTACATGATGAAGGAGCAATACAGTTTTGTACAGATTTGTGAATATTCAAAGCCTGGAAAAATTGCAAGAGCTCGTGATATATTTTTCCACAGTGAAGCGCAATTTCTTCTCTACTCGGAAAGGTATCACTTTTATAATAGGATCAGGATTAAAGGAATTAGGCATATTTTGTTTTACGGGCTCCCTGTTGTTCCACAATTTTACAGTGAATTGTGTAATTTAATGCAAGAAAGTAATCAGAACCCGAAAGCAGGTTCCGAGAGTAATATGTCTGTTACGGTTGTTTATTGTAAATTTGATGTTTTGCAACTATCGTCTGTTGTTGGCACCGAGAGAGCTGCGCAAATGCTCACGTCGGAAAAAAATGTTCATATGATTATTACTGATAAGTAAAGGTTTTTTGTAAATATATTTTATAATTCTGTAAAAACGTTGTTTATAAAAAAATGGAAAAATGAAAATAAAAATAATTTTTTCTCAATAAAGCTGAAGCTGACCATTATTTTTCTAGCCACTACTTTTTTTAAACTGATGGAATTTTCGGGTGACCACATGTCAGGGAAAATAGAAATTGACATTTATGCTAACTATATTAATTTCAATGAATTTTCAGTAATTTTAAATTTAAGTGATATACGAAATTTTTGAAAAATTTCAATATGTAGTATTTTTACTGAAAATTTGTTCGCATTTTTAACACTTTTATCGGAGAAATTTGTCTGAAAGTCAGGGAAATGAAAAAATTGAGCACTGTGACCCTAGATTCTAACATCAAGTGATGACTTCAATAAATTCGGCTCCTTAAACTAAAATGATATGTTGAGAAATAAAATACATAATGATTTAATTCAACTGATATTTATTTTACAAGAACATTGTGCGTACATTGTGTTGTCGTGGGAACGGTTGACTCCTACCCTCAATGTTTGTCGACATTTTGATAAAGTTTTTTAGATAACAAATTAATTTCTCTTAACTTAATTATATATAATTAATCCTAATATCACGTGTTAAATTTATTTGTTAAAGGCCATCAAAGCCGATAATTGTCAACACATATTTAAAATTACGCGCGCGCTTATAATATATTAGCAAACATATGTAAACATAGAATTTGTGACGAAAATTTTTTTTAAATATTATCAATTGCGTGTAACCGGATAAAGTCGAAAAATAAGAATTTTTTTTAAAGAACGGTCGAAATTACAAATGTGAACGTAGTACATACTTAGTAGTATACTTTCTTAATATTATACTTATAGTATACTTTCGTGTTTCATAAAAATACGTTTAACTATACTTAAAGCTGAAATTTCTCATAAAATACGAACTTATTAAGGTGTAGAAAAAAGTTATACCCGTTTATAAGAGATGGCGCTATCTTGAAGACAGATGTATATTGGTTTCCAATTTTTGTAATTGTATTACAGTAGATTCTGTTCATCAAAGACAGTGTACGCAAGTGCTCGCCTATATTAATTTAAATTTGTATTGTGCCTGTTTTTTTTTTAAAGTTGCTTAAAACGGGTAGTACTTATTTGTACACTTCATATTTTATAAGTTATTCTTAATTAATAATTCTTCGCAAATAGTAAAATATAATGAATTAATACGTCAACTATTCAAGGAAATGGAAATCTGTATGTTTACGAAGTAACGGAGTTGAATAAAAAGAACTTTATTTAATCAACAACCGTTGCCAAAATGTATTTTCAAATCTCTTTTATTTGTTCAGATGCCTCCGCGTCAATCTTGGAATGTAGCTACTTGGGTGGTTTCTTTGCTACGAATATATAAGTTAAATAAACTTTAGCTTATATTTGACTTGAGCGCTTATTTCTCGACCCTTTCTCACACAACATTCCTGCCTTTTCAACCTACCCTTCCGTGGCATAACTTCCCTTAATAGTTATAAGTTAAAATTCATCACCTGGTGAAGTAAACTATATATATTCTTGGTCGAAATATTTCTTTTTAATTGTGATTATTCAGAATGAATTTATGTTACACCTAACCTTTTTCAAAGCCAGAATGCAATTATGTGTTCACTCCTGCTAGGCTAACCTAGCAAAAATAAACAGCGTGAAATAAAACATTAGCTTCTTTTTAAACATTATTTTTCTTATTGCATTTTATGTTCAAGTGAAATTCAGTGAATAATTTCAGGAAATTGTAAATAGTGTGACGTGGTATATTATAACCACGCACATTTACCGAGATGTGAGAGACATTAAGTTTAACAAGAATAACTCATTTATTTATCTCATGCATCTGAGTTAATTGATGATCAAACGGTGATCAATTAGATTATATATATTTTTTTGGTAGAAATGATTCTCTCTACTTGTGATTATTCAGAATGATTTTATGTTACACCTAACCTTTATGAAAGCCAAAACGAAATTATGTGTTCATTCCTACTAGGCTAGCCTAGGAAAAATAAACAGCGTCAAATGAAAAATTAGTTTTTTTTTAAACATTATTTTTCTTATTGCATTTTATGCACAAATGAAATTCAGTGATTAATTTGAAGAAATTGTAAATAGTTATAAGTCGTCCTTATACGCCGTGATTATTCGAGTGAAGTAAACTATACATACATTCACGGGCGAAATAATTTTTTCTAATTGTGATTATTCAGAATTAATTTATGTTACACCTAACCTTTTTCAAAGCCACAATGCAATTATGTGTTCACTCCTGCTAGGCTAACCTAGCAAAAATAAACAGTGTGAAATAAAACATTAGCTTCTTTTTAAACATTATTTTTCTTATTGCATTTTATGTTCAAGTGAAATTCAGTGAATAATTTCAGGAAATTGTAAATAGTGTGACGTGGTATATTATAACCACGCACATTTACCGAGATGTGAGAGACATTAAGTTTAAAAAGAATAACTCATTTATTTATCTCATGCATCTGAGTTAATTGATGATCAAACGGTGATCAATTAGATTATATATATTTTTTTGGTAGAAATGATTCTCTCTACTTGTGATTATTCAGAATGATTTTATGTTACACCTAACCTTTACGAAAGCCAAAACGAAATTATGTGTTCATTCCTACTAGGCTAGCCTAGGAAAAATAAACAGCGTCAAATGAAAAATTAGTTTTTTTTTTAAACATTATTTTTCTTTTGCATTTTATGCACAAATGAAATTCAGTGATTAATTTGAAGAAATTGTAAATAGTTATAAGTCGTCCTTATACGCCGTGATTATTCCAGTGAAGTAAACTATACATACATTCACGGGCGAAATAATTTTTTCTAATTGTGATTATTCAGAATGATTATACGTCAGGTTAAAGATGAGTGTCAAGAATCTTAAACAAACGAGAATTAAAGAATTGACAGTGTTCTCCAATAGTGTTTGCTGATAATGACATATGTTAAAACTTGAATGAGTCAATAAAAATATATCCTTAAAAAATTCTTTTTTTATATGATAATTCAGAATGATTTTATGTTCGTTTACAGTTAAGTGTGTTATAAGCCACGGCTTATAACTAGAGCTGGAGCACTCTGTTAGTGTATGATGGTAATTACACGTTAAAGACTTCGTGAAAACGTTACAAATAAATTTGGCGTTTTCAGAAGAAATAGGATAGACAATAATGTCTAACATAACGTAGAAACTGATTCCTTTCATTTAACGGAACATTTCTTCTATCTCCCTTCGAAACGCACTCAGTTTCATCTACTTATAATTCATTCCTTATTAAGTTTCCTTATTTACGATCAAAATATATATTTTGATCGTATAGCCAAACCAGCAAAAACACTAATATTAAAAATTATCTGTAATTGTCTTCCATGTATTTTAATTTTGATAATTGAATGTTTAACTTGATTATAAACAATAAAATCGCTTTTAACATGACGTACTAAGTAGATTAACCTTAGAAATTTGCCACCTGACTATGATAATTTAGAATGATTTTATGTTCGTTTATAGTGAAATATTATTGGTAATTTGTGTAATTACATGTAAGAGACTTCTTGACTCTATAATTAAAAATTGCAAAATCATATTTCAGTTAATGCTTCGCGGCAGATTATTCATAGTGAATAAAATTTTTTTTATTATTGTCTTCCATGTATTTAAATTTTGACAAGTAAATGAGTAACTTGATTAGAAACAATAAAATTGATTCGAAAGTTGTAGGAGAATATTTTATAAGGATTAAATTTATTTTTTGAATTGTCTTCCATGTACTTTAATATTGACAACTAAACGTGTAACATGATTAGAAATGGTTAAAACATTTCGGATTAAACACTTTGAAGTGGAATTTTCAGAGTGAATAAAAGTTTTTTTTTGGTTGTCTTCCATGTATTTTAATTTTGACAACCGAATAGGAACTTAATTAGAAACGGCGAAACCGATTCGACAGTTAACGCTTTAAGCGGAATATTTTTTTGATTAAGTTTATTTTTGTGAATTTTCCCATGTATTTTGATTTTGACAAGTGAATTAGTGTATGGATTAAATCATGATCAGGTGCTTAATCAGTTAAGCACCTGATAGTAGAGAGGAAGTAGATATTTTGAACATAAGAGTACTTTATCCAAACATGATCGAAAGTTGCGGGAAATTGATCAAAATGTATCACAAATGCTATCAAGGAGATCGCCCCTATTTCTGACAATGAATCAATTGATAATGATACAGCATTTCAAATAAAAGTTTTTTCATGCTTCTCTTCCATGTACTTTAATTTTGACAATTGAATGGGTTACTTGATTAAAAACGACAAAGCCGATTCGACAGTTAACGCTTTAAGCGGATATTTTTTTGATTAAGTTTATTTTTGTGAATTTTCCCATGTATTTTGATTTTGACAAGTGAATTAGTGTATGGATTAAATCATGATCAGGTGCTTAATCAGTTAAGCACCTGATAGTAGAGAGGAAGTAGATATTTTGAACATAAGAGTACTTTATCCAAACATGATCGAAAGTTGCGGGAAATTGATCAAAATGTATCACAAATGCTATCAAGGAGATCGCCCCTATTTCTGACAATGAATCAATTGATAATGATACAGCATTTCAAATAAAAGTTTTTTCATGCTTCTCTTCCATGTACTTTAATTTTGACAATTGAATGGGTTACTTGATTAAAAACGACAAAGCCGATTCGACAGTTAACGCTTTAAGCGGATATTTTTTTGATTAAGTTTATTTTTGTGAATTTTCCCATGTATTTTGATTTTGACAAGTGAATTAGTGTATGGATTAAATCATGATCAGGTGCTTAATCAGTTAAGCACCTGATAGTAGAGAGGAAGTAGATATTTTGAACATAAGAGTACTTTATCCAAACATGATCGAAAGTTGCGGGAAATTGATCAAAATGTATCACAAATGCTATCAAGGAGATCGCCCCTATTTCTGACAATGAATCAATTGATAATGATACAGCATTTCAAATAAAAGTTTTTTCATGCTTCTCTTCCATGTACTTTAATTTTGACAATTGAATGGGTTACTTGATTAAAAACGACAAAGCCGATTCGACAGTTAACGCTTTAAGCGGATATTTTTTTGATTAAGTTTATTTTTGTGAATTTTCCCATGTATTTTGATTTTGACAAGTGAATTAGTGTATGGATTAAATCATGATCAGGTGCTTAATCAGTTAAGCACCTGATAGTAGAGAGGAAGTAGATATTTTGAACATAAGAGTACTTTATCCAAACATGATCGAAAGTTGCGGGAAATTGATCAAAATGTATCACAAATGCTATCAAGGAGATCGCCCCTATTTCTGACAATGAATCAATTGATAATGATACAGCATTTCAAATAAAAGTTTTTTCATGCTTCTCTTCCATGTACTTTAATTTTGACAATTGAATGGGTTACTTGATTAAAAACGACAAAGCCGATTCGACAGTTAACGCTTTAAGCGGATATTTTTTTGATTAAGTTTATTTTTGTGAATTTTCCCATGTATTTTGATTTTGACAAGTGAATTAGTGTATGGATTAAATCATGATCAGGTGCTTAATCAGTTAAGCACCTGATAGTAGAGAGGAAGTAGATATTTTGAACATAAGAGTACTTTATCCAAACATGATCGAAAGTTGCGGGAAATTGATCAAAATGTATCACAAATGCTATCAAGGAGATCGCCCCTATTTCTGACAATGAATCAATTGATAATGATACAGCATTTCAAATAAAAGTTTTTTCATGCTTCTCTTCCATGTACTTTAATTTTGACAATTGAATGGGTTACTTGATTAAAAACGACAAAGCCGATTCGACAGTTAACGCTTTAAGCGGATATTTTTTTGATTAAGTTTATTTTTGTGAATTT
>UCOK01017773.1:0-28252 GCA_900474325.1 Synergus umbraculus
TTGCAAAAGTCAGTGATTGTATAACTTGTGATTTTTATATGTAAATAAAGATTTTGCTGAATAGTGATAAACAACTTTTAATTTATTTCCCTGGAAATTACGATTTTTTTTATTAGTTTAAGGATATGTAGGTGATTTTATTTATTTAATAAATGACTATTTAAAAACTATTAATTTTCATTTATTTTCACCTCATTTTGTGAATTTTTTTTTGTAATTAATAAGTATCAATATAATATAAATATAAAGTAGAAATATTATTATTGCAATCAGATGAAATAAATCTGTATTTATTAATTAGATACACTGGATTTAATTAAGCTACAATAATTTATACAAGGATGACCTTTAATTCGATCATTATTTTACAACCAACAATTTATCATTTATTGATAGTAAATAATATCAATGTCTGTTTGCAAAGTTTTTTCGGATATCGTTAGTTTGAATAATAAATTTTTAAAACTGAGAAAATGTAGAGTGTGGAAAAATCCTTGGACCAATTTGCAACATTTCGAAATTTTATCCACTGCTAATATTTTATTCATTGCTAAATAAATTGTATTTAATTTAAAACAAGATGATTCATTTTTAAAATTACTATCCTCTGATTTGAAGAAAATATAGAGATTTTTTTACAAAACAGGAATGAATTTCAATTTAATGTTATTTGTCCAGCATATAAGACATTTTTGCAAATTTTCTTTGCATCATTTATTTGGTAAAAGTTTACATTTAAACACATCTCTAAGATATGTAATTAAAAAAAATGTTTCAAGACTGGAATTTGTATTTCAAGGATTCCCACCATTTGTACTTATTACTTAAAGGGATTAAATTTAATTTACCATTAAAGGGATTATAATTCCTCAAGGTCTTTTCCTAAAAGAAAGAATATTTATTTCACACAATATTTTTATCAAGAAAGAAAAACTACAAGAAAGAAAAACTATAAGAAATAAGAATCTCATCTTCTAAAATTTTCTTGACAGAGAATGTGATTTATTTACCTTAAATTAAATTTTAATGTAATTAATGTAGTTTAATTAATATAGTTTTTCCATAAAAGTTTTTCCATACAGTTTTTTCCATATCAAGACCTTGAAGAAGTAATTCATTATCCGCGATCAGGTTTTCCTTCCCAGCAATTATCGAATCAATAACATGCCGCCCTTTTTCTTTCTGACTCATAAGAACCTGTCGTTGAACTTATCAGAAGCACTTATACATTAAAGATGATTTGCATAATGTTTCCCAGTGAAAAATCTTGGGAAAGTCTCCCATTTATAACGCATTTAACTTGTAAACCATCATTATATGGGGATGTGCAACTCAAAAGTATCCTGAACCGGTATCAGGTCTAAATGACATTTGACGCAATATGTCAAAGATAGCACGAATCAACTTTTCCTATAAAAGCTGTGTAGCTCCTAAGGATCGTCAGAACACCTTCGCTTGTCAGGTAGGTTCACACCTTTCTACCTTATCAAAGATTAGAGAGAACACAGTCCTTTTGATACCACAGTGATTCACAAATCCCTATTTTCATTAGATAGCACCATTTCTATAGGGTTTTATGTCTTTTAACTATCATTTTTCTTGTCAATTTTCTTCTTGAGGGCATTTGCAGTACTCAGTGAGTTGTAAAAGATTTGTTTTCTCTTGTAAAACGTCGATTAGATATGGTCTATGGGAAGAAATTACTGCTTTATCTTTAAGAACATGTGTATCGTTTATAAGAACAGTTGTTTTGTATGTAAAAAGATTTGTTCTTTATCTAAAAAGAGTTGTTTTTTATCTAAAAATAGTTGTTTTTTATGTAAAAAGAGTTGTTCTCTACGTAGGCATATTTCTTTAGCTATACCAATTGGTTAAAAATGTTAACAGTTTTCCAATCTCCAAAAACAACAACAAAGACATTGACATCCTGAGGACGTCCTAAAGACATCCTTAGAACGTCCATGTCAGTCCAAATGACGTCAAAAGATGACTCATGTCCTCAAGACGTCTTTTGGACGTCCTCAGGATGTCAATGTCTTTGTTGTTGTTTTTGGAGATTGGAAAACTGTTAACATTTTTAAGCAATTGGTATAGCTAAAGAAATATGCAACAATTTCATTTTCTGTAAGAGTACTGTTGTTCTTTCTCTAAGTGCACATTACCAGAGATAAAAGTGTTGTGATTACAGATAAAGGTGTTGTTTTTACAGATAAAGGTGTTGTTTTTACAGACAAAGTTGTTGTTGTTACAGATAAAGGTGTTGGTTTTACAGATAAAGTTGTTGTTCTTACAGATAAAGGTGTTGCTTTTACAGATAAAGGTGTTGTTTATACAGATAAAGGTGTTGTTCCTACAGATAAAGGTGTTGTGTTTACAGATAAGGGTGTTGTTTTTACAGATAAAGTTGTTGTTTGTACAGATAAAGGTGTTATTTTTACAAATAAAGGTGTTGTTTGTACAGATGAAACAAAAGTAAAATCATTAGCACAATTCCTTCCTTAAACTGTAACCATTGTTTCGTCTCAAGAAACACTTGATTTGTCTATAAAATTCCTCTAATGAGACAGCTTAACCAAATTTCAGATCAATCATGATCCTCTCCAGCTTAGTCTTCCTAGCCTTGACTGCAAGGACTTTCGCAGCAAGTCCACCGAAGCTCCAGGATGTGGCGATTCCCATCATCAGCCAGTCGTCAGATGTCAGTCCCGATGGAAGTTTCTTCAACCAATACGAAACTGCCAATGGTATCCAGTACCAAGAATCAGGAGTGTTGAAAAATCCTGGTACGAAAGAAGAGGCTGCGTCTGTTCAAGGTACTGCTAGTTGGCCAGGTCAAGATGGAACTCCAATCCGGATAGATTGGCAGGCTGATGAAAATGGAGCTGTCTTCCAAGGTGCTCACATTCCAACTCCTCCGCCCATTCCAATTTTAATTCAACGTGCTCTTGAATGGTTGGCTAAAAATCCAGAGAAAGAACGGGATGACAGGAAAACGTGATGTGTTATTAAGTGAAAGGAGTGAGACTAGTGTATGTTTCTCTATGATGACAATAAATGGATTTATAAGATATGTGTGTGTTGATACCTTCCAGAGTAGGGTTTAAATGGATTCGGTGGTATCTATCGATTCCTATCTTTCAGTCTATTCCTGTGTCTGGTAATGTTTATCTTTTCCTATCCCTTAGTCTATCTCTATTTCTGGTAATGTCTATCTCTTTCTATCTCTTAGTCTATTTATTCGCAAAAAATTGTGTTCCTTTCTATTCCATTCTATCCCTTTGTATTCATTTCTATTCCTTTCTATCCCTTTCTATTCTTTTCTGTCCCTTTCTATTCCTTCCTATCCCTTTCTATCCCTAATTCTCTTTCTATCCTCAGGGCTATATTTTAAACATGCATGATAATTTCATAGCTACTATATTTTGTACATACATAAGATAAAGAAGGATAACTTTGACTAGAAGAATTAGATTGAAACAGAGAAGAAGACATTCAAAAAGATAAGTTAGAAGTAGGCTTGGACAGAAATCAGGAGATTGAAACACATAGCAATAAATTTCGATTTACAAGGAAATAGAAAGAGATTGAAAGGGACCGAAAAGTAGGATTAAAAGAGATTGGAGCGAATTTTGATTGACAAGAAGATAGAAAGGTATAGGTGATAAAAGGAGAGAAATAGACAGGAATAAAGAAGTGGGGATTGAAAGAGATAAGAGCGAATTGAGATTGACAAGGAGATATAAAGGGATAGACTAGAATAGGCGAAAAATAGGAAGGGATATAGATGTGGCGATTGAAACAGATAGGCGTGGATTCGGATTGACAAGGAGATAGAAAGGGATAAACGGATATAGAAAGAGATCGAAAAGTGGAGATAAAAGCGAATTGAGGTTGAAAAAAGATAGAAAGGGATAGAATGGAATAGGCGAGAGATAGAAAGGAATAGAGAAATGCGGATTGAAAAAGATAGGCGTGGAAGTGAAATGAAATGGAGATAGAAAGGGATAGAGAACTGGAGATTAAAATAGATAAACACGAATTGAGATTGACAAGGAGATAGAAAGGGATAGATAGGGATATGCGGATATAGAAAGAGATAGAAAAGTAGGGATTGAAAGAGATAAAAGCGAATTGAGGTTGACAAGGATATAGAAAGAGATAGACAGGGATAGAAAAAAGGTAGAAAGAAAAAGAGAGGTGGGGATTGAAAGAGATACAAACGAATTGAGGTTGACAAGGAGATAAACGGAATTGAATGGAATAGGCGAGAGATAGAAAAGGATAGAGAAATGCGGATTGAAAAAGACAGGCGTGGAAGTGAAATGAAATGGAGATTGAACGGGATAGAGGACTGGAGATTGAGAGAGATAAATGCGAATTGAGATTCACAAGGAGATAGAAAGGAATAGACAAGGATACACGGATATAGAAAGTGATAGAGACCTGGGGATTGAAAAAGATAAAAGCGAATTAAGATTGCAAAGGTATAGAATGGAATAGAAAGGGATCGAATGAAATCATCGAGAGATAGAAAGGGATAGAAAGGAGGACATTCGTAGAGATAAGTGTGGGTGTGGATAGAAATAGAGATAGAAAGGAATAGACAGGGATATGCGGATATAGAAACAGATAGAGAAGTGGGAATTGAAAGAGATAAAAGAGAATTATGATTGAAAAGGAGATAGAAAGGGATAGAGGGGATAAACAAGAGATTAAAAGGGATAGAAGTGAGAGATTCGAAGAGATAAGTGTGGATGTGGATTGAAATAGGAATAGATACGGATATGCGGATATAGAAAGAGAATTGAAGCTAGAAGTGGGAATTGAAAGAGGTAATATAAAATTGAGCTTGACAAGGAGATAGAAAGGGATAGAGAAATGCGAATTGGAAAAGATAGGCGTGGATTCGTGGAAGTGAGGTGAAATGGAGATAGAAAGGGATAGATATCTGGATGTTAAAAGAGATAAAAGCGAATTGGGATTGATAAGGTGATAGAAAGAGACAGACGGGGATTAACAAAAGATAGAAAAATATTAAGAAGTGGGAATTGAAAGAGATAGGCGGAGATAGACAAGATATAAAAATGGATAGAAAAGAGGAGATTCGAAGAAATAAGTGTGGATATGGATTGATATGGAGATAGAAAGGGGTAGAGGGGATAGGCGCGAGATAGAAAAGGATAAAGAATCGTTATCCCTTTCTATCTTGGAGATAGAAGGAGATAGAAAGGAATAGGATTTATATCTCTTTGATAGAGATGGAGATTGAAAGATATAGTGGAGATAAGTGTGAATGTAGATTGAAATGGAGATAGAAAGGGATAGACAGGGAGAGGCGGATATAGAAAGAGATAGAGAAGTGGGGATTGAAAGAGATAAAAGTGAATTGAGGTTGAAAAGGAGATAGAAGGGGATAGAATGGAATAGGCGAGAGATAGAAAGGGATAGAAAGGGATAGAAAAGGGGAGATTCAAAAAGATAACCGCACATGTGGATTGATATGGAGATACAAAGAGATAAAAGGGAATAAACTTGAGCTAGAAGGAGATTGAAAGGGATAGGATTTCTATCTCTTTACTTCCAGCAGGAATCCAAATAACCACAAACTACTACAACCTCATAATCTCTATTTCTTCACTTTCCTCCGATAATTTCGCCATGCATCTTCATGCACCCCACAATTTAGCGTCCCGCAATTTAAGTCTTGTTTTACCTCCACCTAATTTATTTCCTCGTCATAAATCACAATCACAAATCACAAGACGGAGCATTTCATCTATCAGAAATGCATTATATTTTCTGAATAGTATATATACGCACCTTCATTACAGTAATGAAAAGTAGAGGTCAGAGATCGCATTGCTGGATTGCTGCAAGAGAGATCGCGTAATAGTCTGCTCGTTGGTAGCAATGGAGACGAGCAAATATAAGTCATCTCTGTCCTCATTTGGATATATTACCCTTCCTTTTGAATCGTCTAGGCTAGTTCAATTTGAAATACTACACAAATCGTTATTACCGACTTGTCAGGTGATTATATAAGAAAAGAATAAACTGCAATTGAAATTCTGTCATATCACGAGGCAATTTTTATTTACGACTCCAAATTAATCTCCCAAGTTATCAATCCTACTTTCTACTTTCTAAATCGAAACTCAAATTATCTGATCGCATTCTCGCATCTTCTATTCTTCATTGTTATTGCTCCTTATCATGCCTTTTATCAATTTATACAAAAAAAAAAAAATAAAAATAATATAGATAAATAAACTAAACCTAAAGGGGATTCAAGAAGAAGTGAAAAACATTATCTGTCAGGATGCATAATTTATTCGCAACACATTTCCATGAATTACATGCCTCTCGTCGAAATAGCGGTATGGTAAAAATAGTAATTGATAGGTAATAAAAATACTATAATAGATAATAGATAATAAGTAATAAATATGTACAACAATAGGTTTTAGTGCTCTAAAAATAATTAGAGGACATGGTATTGTGATAGTAGAGTCGCGATAGTCAAGGTCGTTGAGATCAGGTCACATCAGAAGAGTAAAAATTGATTAAACGTTATTCTGATCTTCCTTGGATGGATTGGCAGCTATCCACTCGAGCGCCCTTTGAATCGCAGGTGGGATTGGTGGCGTTGTTGGGAGATGAGCGCCTTGAGGCTGGAAACCATTTTCGTTTGCGATGTATGTCAATGAGATGTCTTGACCTTCAAGGTCCTTGTAGGAAACGGATCCTTGAGCTTCAAGCGCCTCTGTTTCCGTTCCCGCGTTCTTCACCTGACCACTTTCCTCTGCTTTTATCCCGTTTCCGGCTTCAAACTTCCAACTGTAGGATCCATCGGGATTTGGGCCGTCTTGCTCTTGGGCCACTATCGGCACTGGCTCCTCTGCTGGTGCTGAGAGGGCGCTGGCGGAGAGCAAAGCTACTGCTATCTGCAGACAAAATTTTTAAAAATTATTATTAATTTTTTTTTATTTTTTTACCGATAAATTATATAGGGAATGGAAAAGTGGGGGATAGAAGATAAAATTCTAGAAGGGAGGCGGTATCGATGTCGACGACTCGTTACCGATACGTTTTCTTGGCTGTATTCCTTTTCCAGGCAGTAATTCACGATCTTCTGATAAGAATAATACATTAGAGTGGATTGCAGGCACTTGTCTCG
The DNA here is from genome assembly GCA_900474325.1 of Synergus umbraculus. Lineage (NCBI taxonomy): Eukaryota > Metazoa > Arthropoda > Insecta > Hymenoptera > Cynipidae > Synergus > Synergus umbraculus. Next base: position 7,178 of record UCOK01017773.1, read on the forward strand.
TCTCACCTTTACGATCGTTATAATGTTGCAACTTTTCATCCGTTCATCTTCCCCCCCCCCCCCACACTCCCCGATCAAGAATTGATTATTTTGCATTGAAGTTAACAAAATTGACTTTTATACTTCATTATGCTTATTCGATGCTCGTTCTCATCCAAAACGATAAAATAAAAAATAAAATAAAAACAATAAATACAATTTTAAATATAAAAGAAATATTTAACACAAAACTGTAATTAGCAATACACACATGAAATTTATTTTCAGTTTACTATATTTTTTACTATATCGAATTGCTTTTTGGCATAATTTCCATTTTCTCTAATAACCAAAATGCCTAATTTTTATTTGCATGAATTCACATGTTTCGTTTATTCGAAGTATTCAAATTAATTTCGATATTCCCGAATATAACCTAATATTCATTCACTCCAATCGCCATTTGTCATAATCCTCACACTTCCGAATCTTATCGTCACCGAAATTGCATTTAACACACTACCAATCAATCATAACAATAAAGGCGCGAAATTCAAAAACCACTAATCAGAATTATTTCCAATTCGAGTGAAAAATTCTAATTGTCTATTTTTGAATTCCGCGCCTTTATTCTTATGATGGATTGGTTGTCCACTCGACTCGCCCAATATTAACCCTCGCAATATTAACCGCATTCCTCTCTTATTAACCTGCCTGAAATTATCAGCTTTCTCAAATCACTTGATAATCACTGCGCATCTACTGCGCATGCGCAGCCTGGCATTTAACAGATGTGAATTTGGTTAATATTGCGAGGGTCTCTGATCGGGATTTCGTTAATATTGGAAGAGTCGAGTGTATGCCAAATGCAATTTCGGTGACATTAAAGATGCCCTGGCGGAAGGTTCGGCTTGAAATTCATTCCGAACCAAACCGAAAGTTTCCGAATCATTCCGGAATTTGTATCCGAACCAAACAGTTTCATTCCGATCTAATCCGACGGAAGTGTTCAATCCGAATCAATCCGAAGCCCATTCAAAATCTATCCGAACATTTCTTCCGAATCAGATTTAATCCGGTCTATCCGAACCAATCCGAATGAATCCGAATCTTAATTAATTTTTTGAATTAATTCGGATTCGTTCGGATTGATTCGGATTCAGTCAGATTAAATGTTCGGATAGATTTTGAATGGGCTTTGGATTAATTCGGATTGAAAACTTCCATCAGATTAGATTGGAATGAAACTGTTTGGTTCGGATAGAAATTCCGGAATGAATCGGATTGATTCGGAATGAATTTCTATCCGAAGCTTTCGCTAGGGTGGCAGTCCCATATCAGCAGAAAACGTCGGTGTAAAGCAGAATGTTTATTGAATGTGTAGCACTTTGCACGCTTTGCACGCTTTGCACTCGCGAGATGTGGAGCGCGCACTCGCGATGTTCATCATATTCTCGGCGCGGATCTCAACTTCCGGCATAACTTATGAAGCCCGCAGGAGAAGCAGACCAATTCCGCTGAACTAATTTCACTGAACCAATTCCGCGGCAACAAGGGGTAAGTAAATCGCGATGATTATTGATATAAATGGGTTGCAATCTTGGAATTTTGACGGTATTTTTCACCCCCTCCTTCTGGACAACGCTTACCAATGATGCGAACATGTTGCAGCAGTAATCGTTGACTGGCAAGTGGTTATCAAGACCGGCAGCAGCCGGCGCTTATATACCCCCGAAGGCATACATTGAGGATGTTTAAACCCTTCCATATCCATATGTCCCCGCCATATTGGCAGATGAACATGGGAACGTATTTACATGCATTTAGACGCGCCAAGTTAAGCCAAGGGTACACATAGTCACATACTGCATGCAACTTGGAACTTGGTATCCGTATCTCATGAATTGTGTGCATTGTACGTTACGATGTACATGTTGAGATGCACCATGTGTTAGAATACGTTTACACTGTGTGCATAGGATAATCTTAGCATGTATTGAAGGAATAATGCATGTGTGTTTAGAATGTGTGTGTAGAATGTGTGTAGAATGTGTGTATGGTGATGTATGTACAAAAACAACACACCATACATCAAAGAAGGCTATACCGTCCCGGGGATCAGCGTGTCGCAGTGAGTTAAATGTCATCGGGTACCCGTTAAAGGATGCTTACTCAATTGTCATAATTTCTCTAAACGCCACCGCACTAAATGTCCCGACAAAGGCAGTTTGGTCCAGAGGGTCTGGATACAGGACAACAGAGAAGAAGGAAATGTTTACTTTGGAATTATTATTATTATTGTTTTTTTTTTTTTGAGGAAATGTTATCTGGTCTTGAAATATTGTTAATAACTGTTATATAGACGTGAAATAAATGGAGACGACGAGTAAATAAATAAATATGATTTGCACGGCTTATCAGTTATTTTCCTTAATGTCCTGCAATCCATTACACGAACTCAGGCGCGAACAGATTTTCCGCGGAGGACATCCCGTTAATTAATCAAATAACTTATGGAAATGACACAAAGTCTGTTAGAATTTATTACTTCTAATATAAATTAGCAAGTAAATAGATATATTAATAGACCGGTCAACCTCAAGATAAATGTGTCGAGTGTTCTTCACTATCTAGGTAATATGGATATGACTAACTAAAAGAAGCAAAGAAAAAGTTTTTCCTATCTAGTTTTTTTCATATGTAATTGAAATATGTACGAATTTAGGAATTGACATTTAAAAAAGAGAGATATTTGATAATGTCAACGGTGCATAATTCTGCACAGAGAGTGAAATCAGAATGTGAAAAGTTTAATTAAAAGGCGAGAATTAGGAGATTGATGTATGCTGCAATAAATGAGGAGGGTGTGACTTTTAGTGAGTGAATCTCTCTTTTCATTCATAAGAAAGTTGCATCCTACTTGTTAAAGGTTTATGTGCATTATGTAAACGGACCGCGTGCCAGTGACTTCTATTTCGATATGAGCATTGACAACGCAAGTGAAGTGTCTCTTCCTTATTGTTCCTATTGTTGTGGATAATAATGATCTCATCAAAGTGATGCTGATGCATCTCACATCTTATACATCTTAATTATTGACACTGCTGACGCAGAAACACTTTTACTTTTAAAATTCAACTTTCATCCCGGTATTTATACGTGAAACATGTGTTCTTCTCATTCTTCTCATTAACGCATTTTATGCGGTCAAAATATGTAAAAGATAAGTTCCAAGCTGTTTGTCGGCATACATTTATTTAAGAAAAAAGTTGCTTAGGCGACTTCCGAACCTTTTAGACGTCGAATGCCATTAATGCAGAAGTGGCACATATTCGAGGAGAGTATCCTAAATGTCGTACAGATAGAAGGTCTTGATCGCAGTTTTATGGGAGTGTAAATGGGTGTGGGAGTCTGGGAAAACAAAAGAGGGTAGCATATGTTTTATATGCAAATAGCACATCGTTCTACGAAACCTATTTACAATACAAGGATTTCTTATACAAACATTTGCACTTTTTTTTTCTTTGTTTTGTAAATTTTTTTTTTGTAAATTTTTTTTTGTAAATTTTTTTTTTGTAAATTTTTTTTTTGTAAATTTTTTTTTTGTAAATTTCTTTCATTACTCCTAAATTGTATCCTTTTCAACACTGTCTTCTTTCTTCCACTGTCATTTTCCTTCCTCCTTGGATTTTTTCCGATTCTGCAGATTCACAGTTTACATTTGCATCAGTAATTTTTTTACAGTTCGCTTTCCTTCGCTTTGAGTTGAAGACCCTGACTTTTACGTATTTGTTCTCTGATTAACGGGATTCTCACTTTTTTTAATGACAAGCAATTTTCATAATTGGGAAATTAAAAAAGTATTTATTCAGCAATCACAAAATTCTTAGGACTATCGTTCTAAAAGCTTGTAGAAAGTTTTAAGAATGAAATTGTGTAGACAAAGGTATGAGTTCGTTGCCGCTTATAAGCTTCTCTTTTCACTGCGGCTGACCATAATCGGGTTGTTCTACTGTGAGAAATTAACGCACAGCATGTAATCCAGTTCGAAGCATTTCCTATTATTAGCATCTTCATATCTTTCTGCTGATCAGAAATAAATTAAAAAACTTTTTTCAATGCATGTTTAGAATTCTGCATGTAAAATATGTAAAATGTACAAAATATGTAAAATATCTATGAAAGATTTTTAAAACATCGACAAAAGCTGATATTGTATCATATGCAATAATAATCATATAATAGATAAAATATACATAAAATATAGCATATAACATAATAACATCTGTAAAGTGAATAAAAAATAAATAAATCTAATAAATGTGTAAATCATGCCACAACATCTAGAAAAAATGTGTAACATCCATAAAAACTATGTCGTGCTTCGACTACATGCATGCATACAGCATAAAAAAGAAAAACGGCACTTTTTCTCGGTAAAAAGTCAAAGTTGGTAAAAAAGACGATCAGTCTTTAGGTTTGTTTTATATTTATTTTGGAATTCACATAGTGACTCATTAAAAAAGTGAGACGTATGACTCCGGTGGCTGGGTATAGTAAAATGAAAGTAAAATTGATTTCGGCGTCCCATAGTTTACCGTAGAGAGCACGTAACACATAACAAGTATTATATGTCTTTGAGGCGAGCGCTCACTTGGCTTACGGTTAACTTTTCTTATATGTCAAGGTCGTCCGCTGCAGCATCTTCTTACTTATGGCTTATTTATTTTAACTACATTTACGCGCATAAATATCCGCGTACAACACATTGTGATGCAAGATCGACATTTCGGTAATCATATCGATATTTTGAATAAAAATATTTGTTTACAAAAATTATTGTTTACAATTTTTTTTCCTCTTCATTTTGCTGTATTATTCAAAGACTTCGATGGAAGAATGAAAGAGAGGAAAAAGCAATATTTCACACTATCTGCTTTTTATATAAATTAGTTCCTCAGTCTCTTTAGGAAATAATGTTAAAGTAATTCAAAAAATATATATAATAAAGTAATGAAAAAAAGTAATGTATGGTGATTGAAATAATGTAGAAGAGATTAAAAATCTAATTGGCTTTTCATAAAGAAATGTAATTATATTATTTAATGTTATAAAACGCTTTTTAAGTACAATTTAAACCATAATTGTTTTTTTTTATTTTTATCGATTCTTTGAAAAATTCTTGTGCAAGATTATTTTAAGCTTGACTTTTAATACTAGGAAATATATGTCAAATTGTGAAGGATTTATAATTAGAATTTACAAATTCTCATGAATTACCATGAGAAGTGATTTTTGTATTTACAATTAATAATCTAAAATAATTATTTCGCCTTTTATATGATATTTCTTGCAGAAACACGGAGGCGTTAATTATGCACTCGAGATGAAATGTGAATGCTTATGTTAATTAGTAATTACGAGATGTTAACGTGTAGCGCCTCGAGAGTAGGCAAATATTTTCACAAATAAGTTTCTAGGGAAACAGTTTTACAGGCGTTTTTTATTCATAAAAAATGAGTAACTTTTTGAATTTACATATTTATTTCTAAAGAAACACTTCACTAAATAATTTAATATAATTTATTCAATATTTTTATATTTTTTCTAAGTTATTTTACACTAAAATTTTATACATAAAAATCATGATTTAAATTTAAAATCACGAACGAAATGTGACGAGATATCATTGAAGATGTTATTTATCGCTTTCCTAATTCTGAAGAGGTCTACCTTTTCTTCGGCAATAAATCGTGACGTGGCTGTTGTTACTTCACAGTCAAATTAGAGAAGTGAATTTTAACCTCGTGGATCTATGATGAATATGAAACAGAAATCTAGGCAGAAAAATCTAATATCGTTAATGCGTAAAAGATGCTCAGATTGAAGTTAAATATGAATTAATTAATTTCAAGGACCCTCTCTGAATTTGAATTCTTTACTCGGTATCTAATCATAAAATTGTGCAAGAGAGACTCACCAACCTGTAACCCAACTTTCAGAGAAGATGCGACTTTTCGCGACTTTTTGCGATGTACATCGTCAATCATCCTTTCGTGATTTCTTCACCCATAAATGCACCTCATTTCGAGGTATTTATGCGTCAATTTATATTTTTATTATTACGGAGAATTTGCTGCGAAATTCAGGTGGTGAAAGTTTGACTTTTCTGAAATCACTTACCCTGATCTATAAAAATAAATCTGTATTTGACAGTAACTTTTTTTAAAAATAATTTCTTTACAAAAAAAAAATAATAATAATTTTTTTTTGCAGAATAGGCTCTTATTGACCCCTCTATCCATCAGGTGATTGGTCTTGATCAAATAAATGTTGACACGTCATTTTATATAAGATTGTCACGAAGAGAAAGAGAACCGTAAGGAATAATTAATATGATATCGATTAAATTGATGAACAAAAGGTCAGAAGATCACTTCCGGAATCTGTATTATTCTCAACGTCATCTGTGACTAGAAATCGAAGCTAATTCAACAATGATCAGCAATTTATTTGCGAGAGGATCCCCAGGGCTGTATAAAAAAAACGGTTTCAAGAAAAGAACGTGATGATAATGAACAATGCAAAAATAATAAATATACTGAAGGATAATTTATATTATTAATTTGTGCATAAATCTGAATTCTTAGTCATCTTCTCCAAAACGATTTTCGATAATAATTTACGGTCACCTCTGTGGGGTGATAATTATCTTTCGATTGAATATAATTTTTTTCCTCGAGGCAATGATAATGAAGGATAATTTAAAAGGAATAATTTTCGCTGCAGAAATTGATCATATGTTGTTGGTGGAAAAATGTATTATTTTATAGGGATGCTGTAATTAAGTATTAAATTATTATTAGATCGAGGATATATAATATGAGTTTTTTTTACTATTATAAGTGGGACAGCCCTGGTTCAACAAGACAGCCTCAAAGGTTAAATTGAGCATTAAGTTTGAATTACTCAACAGCAAATAGACTAGAACATCTAATTATTTGATCGCAGGCCTTTGTCTCAAATAAAAGTTTGCAGGGAGAAAGCACGCTTTGCTTGTTTTGCTATTGCTCTGGTAACTCTTCCTTGTCACGACCGGATTTAAAAAGAAGAGTTCAAAACAAAAGATAAAATGGGATTACAATTTTTCTAGGTTATTTTTCACAAAATTATTTTTTTCTTTATTTCGCTATGTTTGGATATCAATGGAAAGACAAAGGTAAAGGTAAGTGATTTTTAAAAAGTTTTAAAAATTTAAAAAAGGGAATTGTGATAACGAAGGTGTTTTTATTTACAGGTTAGTTCATAAAAAAATGTTTCCTCTTCATTTTGCTGTACGTCTCAAAGCTTCGATAGAAGACTTTTGCTGTAAAAAGGTAAGTAAAGGTAAAGGTAAGTAAAGGTAAGTAATTTTTTAAAGATATGAAAAGTTTACGACTTCGATGGAAAAATATTTTCCTCTTCATTTTGCTGTACATCTCAAAGACTTCGATGGAAGACTTTTGCTGTAAAAAGGTAAGTAAAGGTAAAGGTAAGTAATTTTTTAAAAATATGAAAAGTTTACGACTTTGATGGAAAAATATTTTCCTCTTCATTTTGCTGTACGTTTCAAATATTTCGATGGAAGAAATAGATATCAAGGGTACTTTTAGGTTAGTTCACAAAAAAATATTTTCCTCTTCATTTTGCTGTACGTCTTAAAGACTTCGATGGAAAACTGAAGTAAGTAATTTTTAATGAGAGAATTGCGAAACTAATGATATTTATAGGTTAGTTCGTAAAAAATTTTGTCCATTTCATTTTGCTGTACGATTTCAGAAAATAAGGAATTTTGAAAGGTTTTGCTTGAGTCAAAAAAGTTATTTGCTAAATTTAACAGTTTTTTGGGTAAATAAAAGAAATCTCTACTGTTTTTTCTCCATTTCATAAAAAAAAATATCTTTAATGGAGTACTTCTGAGAACACAGATGAAAAATTGCGTAGTCAGTCAAGACTTTATTTACCTGATCTGAGGATTACGATCTTTTACGAGGAACGGAATGACTAATAAGACTCTCGAAACAAGGTGGAATTCTTATAATGAGCGAAAAGGTGTGTTTTACTGAATTGAAACGTAAATCGGTTTCGAGATCTTAATGAAAAAGTTAATTTCTATAAAAAAAGTAATTTTAAAAAGAAATTATCACCTTCATTTCTCCTTAATTTGTATGTAGCCACTTTTTTCGAATTCAAATTATCAAAATAAATTCAAGCACAGCTTAATTTAAAAGAAACTCTTAAAAATATGTATCGGTACATAAAGGAGAGATATCTAAAAAAATATTTTTCAACAAATGAACAAGTTTGTTTATTATCAATTTTATTTTAATATTATACAATTTTCATCTATTAGACTATTTATTCCACATAAAAAGAAATCTAGCTGTTTTGAGGTAGATGAAGTGAAAAAGTGTATATTTTGGTTCACTGCCGGGCATTTATATCTATGTACAATTCTTACTATTATTTTTTAAAAAAGTGATATCAAATCAAGCTGCCTCCAAAAAGTAAAAACAACACTTTTTTTTATCAAATAAAAAATCCTTCTTTACTTTTTCTTCAGATGAGCTTAAAATGATATCACGATTTTTTCTAAATTAACAATTTCAAAATTAGTTAACTTATTTGGTGAGTTGGTCTTCTTCTGGGTGATTTGCGATCCACTCCAAAGCCCTGAGGATGGCCTGGGGAACTTCAGGGGCAACTGGCAAATGAGCACCTTGGGGTTGGAAACCATTTTCGTCAGCGATGTAAGACAGAGAAATTGGGGTTCCATCATCAGCGGTGTAGCTGAAGCTTCCTTGGGCCGAAATGGCACCATCAGAGTCTGAGTCGGCGGTCTTGGCGAGTGGTTTGAATTGACCAGTTTCTTCGGCCTGGATTCCATTTTCGGTTTCGTAGCTCCATGCGTAGGAGCCATCAGGGTTGGGACCATCTTCACTGCTCCTGAGGATGGCAATTGGCTTTTGGGTCTGTTCTGCTGCCGGGGCTGCAGAGGCCAACGCCACCAAGGCAAAGAGGGATGCAATTGCGAATTTCTGAAAAAAAAATTACTCCATTATTTTATTTGTTTCGAGAGTCTTCGACAAGAAAAGAGTTTCATCATTTCGACTTTAAACATTTTTTTTTTTAATTCTGTTGAATTGAAAGAAATATTGGGAGAGTAAAGATTGATTTAGGGAAACGAGCAAAATGCAGTATGCAAAGTACGTTTATGTTTGAGAAAGATGAAAGAGGAAAGATCGATAAAAGAGAAACTACGGTTGCGTAAATCTTTGAGAATGAAAAAAAGTACTTGTGAATGGGAGGACTCGAAGTTTTTGTGCATATGAGAAGATGGATAATTATTGTGTGCTTAACGAAAGCAGAGATGTTGTCATAGAGCAGAGGTGAGAAAGTTTAATTTGACTCTTTTCGTCCCAAAGGCGGAGGCGTTTAGATGAAATGAACAATCTTTGCATTTCCCACTATTTAAAATTTCAAAAAAAAAATAAATAAATATATTATTATTTATTATTATTGTGTCTTTTCTATTGAACCACAAGTTAAACAAATTTCATATCAAAAAGCGCCCAGTAAAACAAAACTCAAAAATGTGGCTCAGTTTATGAGTAATAAGGAGCAAAAATTAGTGATAGTTTTTGAGGATTTTGGATGAGTTTTGAGAAGAACTGGTATTGAGATTTGAGTAAAAGAAAAGTGTATGGAGACCACTCACCATGGTTTCTATGTTGAGGACGTTTGTCTCGTTTTGATGTAGAATCGATGAGTAGACCGGCTTTTATATGTTGCCGAAACCTTGTAAAGAGCTAGGACCTCCCTCTCGGTGATATTCGGCTCTAGGAGACTCCTCTTTAACTTTCTGGCCGTTTGAGATAACTAGGCGTGACGAGTGTGCGACGAAGATAGCATCATTGTCATCCAAAGTCAAACGTACTCTCCAATATTTTCCTCAATCTCTCTGCGACAACTTTAGTTTTGCTAAAGACAAAAAAGACTAGTTTTTCATCTTTTTCGCCGGTTATGGTACTTTATATGGTTATTTTTCACATAAGTCGCCATAATTTATTTTCATTTGCTAATAATGCATTTATTGTCGAAAAACAGGCCCAAAAACCGATTGCAGACAGTTGAGGTAATTTTCGGTCCAATTAGTCAACAGCAAACATTAGCAAGATTTAGTGTTTCGTAGTACGTAAAAATACCATATTAAAGTACTATTAAATTTATACAATACTTTTAAGTTACAGAATCAATATAAAAGCGCCATAAACTCAGAGGAATATGTAAATCGTCTCATTCGTTTCCCAAGTACCCATCCTCATAAAAATATGAAAACCACATAATTTCGAAGAAGAGGCCTCAAATTCTTTCCCGAGTACAAAGGCCAATATTTTTATAGTCTCTCAGTTCGTGAAACGAAATATTTTTAAACCCAATTTGATCGATTTTGGTACAAGTTTTTCTAGGAAATATCACGGGAATGAGTTATGATAAGAAATTCGTAAGTGAAGGTCGATTCCGTAAAGTTATTTTATGACGTAGCGTAGTAAGATATGTGATTAAGTATGTATGATAATATCGGGAAGTTAAGCCATTAAATTAAGTCAATCAGGAATTAAAGAAGCAAAGTCTATTAATAGAAAAATATTAAACGTGAGTTAAGGTTTCCCATCGTCTTTATCGAAATATAGTATTACTGTATTATTATTATTTTTATATTTAGACGATATGCAGTTCGCTTCTTATGAATGGTACTTTCCAAGTTTCTCAATGAACTCAGACCGATTCATCACGGAATCCCTCAGAACTCGAAACACGTTTCAATGTTTCGTTTCGACTTTCAATGACCGAACATAAAACATTCCTGAAATTCTCTGCGTATGGCAAATGGAGGTAAAAAAAAAATAAAGCTTGCGACTTTTTCTCCTTGGGATTACCAAACGCAATTCGCAGCAAGTTTATTTATCTTGATCGTTCCGACAGCCACCCAGTTGTACATCTTAAATTTATGCAGGTGAAGCGTGCGTAAATGCCATAATCCCATAACCATATGGATTTGATTGCACTACCTCAAAAAAGAAAATAAAAAAAAAAAATTGCAGTTCATCCTGTACCCACGCGTGCATAACTGTCGTTTACATGTTGTACAAGACTTACTGTGTGCAATCATACACCGTAAAAAATTGATATTACGCTCTTTTCGATTAAAGGCTCACCGAAATCTTAAAATCTTCCCTGAGGCGTCTCAAGTTGTTGGATGTGTCTGACCTGATAAGGTTTGCAACGTTTTAATTTATTGAGGGGTATTTGTGAAATAGTCTATGCAGCAGTGTGTTTCAATTTTTTAATATGTAAGTGGAAAAAGCTTTAAATTTTGAAAAAGTCATTAATTTCACGTATTACACCTAAGACGAAGAAATAAAAGGTTAGCGAAGACTCGCAAACACCTTGATTTATAAAATGTGTGACCTTTCTCTTCACAACTTAAAGAAAAGTTAATACTCTATAGTATTAACTTTTACTTTTATTTTCGAAATACCTTTTCTTCAATTATTACTGCAAAAGTTACAAAATTAATAAAATGTGCATTATTGCATTTTTATATTCAAGTCGAATTAATCATGACAACAAATACAATAGAATAGAATAATTGGGAAAGATCAAATCAATAGGAGTCTGTCACTTTCTCCCAAGTCGATTAGCTGCCGATGATCGTGTCGTGATCTTCAGGAGAGTTCGGTGACCAATCTTTATCGAGTCTTTGTAACCTTCGATTAAATCTTACGACATTATTAAGCTTCGTAATATATTCCCGAAAGGGTGGGGAATAATTAGAGGGTTTAATAAAAGTTAAATAAAAAGAGTACTCATATATTATTATCTTGAAGGTGTCATATTCGTTCCAGATTTGGAACGAACCCTTCATTATGGCAACTGATAAATCTTGATTTTGACACACTTCGTGGGCTATTAAAAATAATTGAAATTTGGTTTATGTAATATTTAATATGATTTATTTTCATTTTCAGCGTACAATGAAATTTTCTTACATTATGTTGCATTAAAATTAATAAAAATACATAAAAATATATTTAACTTGTACACAAAAAGATAATTAAGAAAGAAATTTTTAATAACCATAGAAAAATATGTGTCTTTCCGCGAATGTAACTTTATGGAATCGAAATTCGTGAGGTAGTGAGATAATAATTTCAAGGATGAGTTGAAGCCCGAGGCGACTTTGATGACCGAATTTATAGCCGCGTGGTGGCCAGAATAAACAGAAAGAGCCGTAATTAATCATTTCTTTTACACATATATTTACATTGCCCAAAAATACAAACATATATACAAAAAGTAAATAATGAACCAGTGCCAACATACGAAAATTGTTGATTTGTTGCGTAGTTCAATTAAAAGTAATTTTTAGCAGAAATTTTTTCTAATGATCTCAAGTGTTGAGTCAAAACAGAAGTGTGGGAAAATAATTTTTTCTACTGATACAAAGGATAATAAGATTAGTTGCAATTGACTCACATCAACGGAATGCTTCTGACACGAATAACAAATCAAGAAATAATCCGATAAAAAATTTCAAGAACAATTTTTTCATTAGTAATTCACCACCTGGTTTGGATGTAATTTTTCTTCGCTATTGAAATTCATCATCAGTTCAAACAAGTTTCATAATTAGTAACAGCAATTTGTAAATAATTTTTTTCCTTATTTCGCTATACGTTTTAGGGACATCGTTATATGGAAAAACAAAGGTGAGTAAAGGTAAGTAAGGTAAAGGTAAGTAATTTTTTAAAGTTATGAATAAAATGGGATTACAATTTTTCTAGGTTATTTTTCACAAAATTATTTTTTTCTTTATTTCGCTATGTTTGGATATCAATGGAAAGACAAAGGTAAAGGTAAGTGATTTTTAAAAAGTTTTAAAAATTTTGAAAAAGGGAATTGTTATAACGAATGTGTTTTTATTTACAGGTTAGTTCACAAACAAATTTTTCCTCTTCATTTTGCTGTACATCTCAAAGACTTCGATGGAAAACTTTTGCTGTAAAAAGGTAAGTAAAGGTAAAGGTAAGTAAAGGTAAGTAATTTTTTTAAATTATGAAAAGTTTAAGACTTCGATGGAAAAACATTTTCCTCTTCATTTTGCTGTACGTCTCAAAGGCTTCGTTGAGAAAATATTTTCCTCTTCATTTTGCTGTACGTCTCAAAGACATGGATGGAAGAATTTAGTAGTATGGAAAAATATTTTCCTCTTCATTTTGCTGTAAGTTTTAAAAACTTCGATGGAAAAAATATATCAAGAGTATTTTAAGGTTAGTTCACGAAAAAAATATTTTCCTCTTCATTTTGCTGTACTTATGGATGGATACTTGGTGCAAAAAGTGTTCCAAGTGGAAGAACGTAGGATTCGCGTAGAAAAGTGGTGGGAGAATTCCTTAATAGTGGAGCCCACGTTATTAAAAAAAATGATGAGTACCAATGGCATTTCGACAATTACTTTCGTAATAAGCACACGTTTTAATCACCTTCTTACGACATTTTTTTTTTTTTGCCCAGAGCATGTAATATGGAATATAGCACTTGGAGATGTGTACTCTTATAACCGATGAGCATATGTAATATTGAAGTCGGGAGCATCTGCCGGCGCGTGAAAGTAAAAATGTAGCCTTTGCATTTGGGTTAGTTGTGTGACCTCTCCAGGACAAAAGTTACGATGTAGTTAATCTCGAGTTACTCACATTCAGCTGGAAATGGGACGTACTTAAAGCCCCGAAATGCGCAGAAATGATTTTTCTTCATCTCTTCTTTTTATGTTTAACAAATTTGCAGGTGGAACGCAATCCAAATTTTTTTCCTCGATGCCGACTCGTAAATTCGGCTAATAATTGCCAGAGTTGCTGACAATAATTAGCTTTCGTTTCTTTCACTTTTTACCTCTGAAGAATTTTTCAACCAATGTCTCCAATTTCCAACTCAGGAAGAGTTATTATTATTCAACTTTGTAATTTATTGAAAACTTTTACTGAATTGGGAGTTATTGAATATATACAAACTTCATCTGATCTATTAGACTCTAAATTTATTTAAAATGTACATAAAATCAGCAACAAATGTTAACAAACACCCTAATTACTTTTGAAAACTACTTCGCGCCCAGCGTGCGACGCGAATTAAAATAATTGTCAAGATTCGGTGCCGAACGACGATAATTCGTTATTAAAATTTTAAAATGCATCACAAGTGCGTAAGAATAAGAAGAGGGTCTGGGGAAATAATAACTTAATAACCCATCTTGTAATACTGTGACAGAAATGTATAGTTGGGGGAGAGTAATTCACCGCAGCAAATCCTTGATGTCACTCTGCCGCATTCTTGGACGTGACTCGAATATCTTTATTTAATTAGCATGCCAAACCGTGACTTCTTAATCCAGTTTCGTTTTACAGACATCAGAAAATCACCCAACAATTTAATTCAACAATTTCATGCGCAATTCTCTACAATAAAAATTTACAATGTAGTTGTTATGAAATTTACCACTATCTGCTCAATTTTACGGGTCGTATTTTAAGGACAATCTTTAAAATCCCGGATCATCTGTAAATTTACGATTGACAAGAAAAGTAATAAATTGGAATTCGATTATTATTGTATTATTATATTATTATATTATTATATTATTATATTATTAAATACAATGAAAGCGTTTCCCAAGAATGCTTTAATTTTATCTGACATTTATTGCCCATTTTCAGTTTACGAGTATTCTGCCTGATATTTACTGCCTAAATTTATAAATTATAATTTGAAGATCTAATGATGACCTTAACTTACAGATAACTTTAATTTTATGCAGGGTTGTTGTAATTTCCAGAGGTCGATTTATGTGGTAACACTTAGGTCGTGTTCTTTACTCTTCTATGCTAATTCTATTCATTCGTTTATCTCAAAATAACTTAATGTATTTTCAAATCAAAGGGAAGACATACACGTAATTTAAATTTATGTTAATTCGACTCTGGTCGTACTCAAAAATGTCATTTCGTATCTATTTAACACAAAATTTTACTATTCTGAGGTTTAGTCTCTTAAAGACTTCTGAAGTTGACACTTCCCTTCACTACAGATGAGTACTAAGTAAATATAAGCAGATTTTTTTTTCATACCGGCAAAAAACAAAAAAAAATTCCTTGAGTTCATTTGAGCGAAAAATTCAATCAATTTATCACGAATCCAATCTTTGAAAAGTTTAGACGTCGGTATTAAGATGAACCTTTATCCGAAAAGCAGCTTTGCTTACATATAATAATAGATTTTCATAATACACATAAGTTTCATTGTACTTTCTTAATTAATTAAAGTCCATTAGCCTGAAAAATGACTCTATTAATTTTTTATGATAATTTAATGACTTTTTAGTGCAAATTGTGTTATCAGAGAAATAAAACGTTATTTTTTATGATTTTAAATGAATTCGCGTCATATCTTGTTTTGAAAAATCTTCATTCATTTGCGCATTAGATTAAATCGCATAAGACAAAGGATTTAATGACAAGGATCAGGATAAAACGTCATTCTGTCACTCAAAACGAGAAATTATAGTAATTTTTAATCAAAAGAATTAATATTAATTGTTTTTTGTGATTTATGTTGTATACATAATAAAAAATTTCTTTTTGACACATATTATTTTATTATAAATAGTTTTTATATCACACACACATAGTATATACAATAACAATTTTTATGCCAGATGTTGATTTATAGACTGAAATATGAATAGGCAAATCAACGAAAGCAATTACATTTTTATGAACGTTTTGCAAAAATCGGTTCATAAATAAAGAAATGTGTCTCGTAAATTTTTTTGATTATCTTTATTTATGTTTCGGAAAATGCGTCGCAAATTCAATATTCGATCAAACTTTTATTTGTGGGAAAATTTATATTGTATAATTTTGAAAAATTTTCAAATATTGAAAGTGTTTTTCAAAATCAAATAACGAAATTTTTAAGGGAAATAATTTTTAAAATAATAATAAAAAAATGAAGAGGTAGCTATTTTTACACTTCTGAGGTTTCATACCATTACAGCAATAAAAATTCATAATACATATTACTTTCCACCACAAAGGGTTTAGAGCCCATATTATAACTTTAAATAGAAAAACCGCGAAGTTCAAGTTTCTCATTGCGGAATGAATAAAAATATATAAAAAAATTTTCAACTACTCTTTGATGGAAAAGTGATTTATTATTAAGTAAAGAAAGTCATTTATGAGAAACAGGTTTGTTTAACGGTTTATAAATTTTATTAGAAGAAAATTCTTAATATTGTTTTTTTTTTCTTTTTACTATTCTCTGTATGTAATATGACCTGTTTTAATTGATATATAATCCTGCGAGTAAGGATTTCGATAAATGTTTACCATATACCGGTTTTAAGCCTTGAGTGGCATGGAATGGAACATAGAAGATGCCACATGCGGAAAACATCTAATGCATCGTCATCGGTCATTACGATCTCAGTTAAGGGTGACGTAATAGCCTTGCTTTTCCTCTTTTCAGAAAAAAAAATTTACTGGTAAGTATTTTAAATAAAAAAAAAATTTTTTTAAATTACTATGTTTTTAGGGGTTGTTAAGTTTCTAAATTAGATTTTTTACCGTAGTTTACGTTACTTTTTTCTTTTCCATTGTATTGAATGAAAGCAAAAATAAAAAAAATAAAATAAATAAAAAAAATAAAATAAATTTACTGTTTTTAGGGGTTGTTAAGTTCCTAAATTAAATTTTTGTGCGATTTTATTTTATAATTTAAGCCAAAATGTCAGAAATTGAAAAATCCAAAACAAAATTTTTTTTTAAATTTGTAATTTTTTTTTGTATTGTAAAGTTGTATTAGGAAGTTTTTGTAAGTTGGCTGTACTGTTTACCGTAGGTTACGTTACTTTTTTCTTTTCCATTGTATTTAATGAAAGCAAAAATAAAACAAATAAAATAAATAAATAAATAAAAATAAATAAATAAAATAAAATAAATTTACTATGTTTTTAGGGGTTGTTAAGTTTCTAAATTAGATTTTTGTGCGATTTTATTTTATAATTTAGGCCAAAATGTCAGAAATTGAAAAAACCAAAACAAAATTTTTTTTTTGTATAGCAAAGTTGTATTAGAAAGTTTTTGTAAGTTGGCTGTACTATTTTTCTTTTCCATTGTATTTAATGAAAGCAAAAATAAAAAAAATAAAATAAATAAATAAATGTTGTTATTTACTGCACTTGTATTGCATTTTTTTAATTTATAATTTTTTTTGTAAGTTTTCAATCTCTCTAAAATTGATGATGACGGAGCATTTGATTGATTGATGCAAACCGAAAGGTGACGTACTGGATTACCTTACTTTTCCTTTTTTCAGAAAAAAAATTACTAGTAACCATTTTAAATAAATAAAAAAAATTATTTTACTATTTTTTGAGGTGAATTATTTTCTTAATTTAATTATTATTTAACTATTTTAATAATTTATTCTATTTATTGTTCGTAACTTATTTTACTATTTTTGTACGATTTTATTTTACAATTTATACCAAAATATCAGAAACTAAAAAAACCGAAAAACAAATAATTAAAGAAAAAAATTTATTTGTACTGTAAAATTGTTTTGTGAAGTTTTTGAAAGTTGCAATTATTGTACTTTACTGTCTAAAGTAGTCTACACTATTTTATTCTTTTTCATTGAATGTAAAAAAAAAAAAAAAAAAAAATTACTTTGTAGTCTATTATAGTTCTTTACAGTTTGTTGTAGATTGTTTTAGTCCATGTTGTACTTTAGTTGTCATTTACTGCACTTGTACTGAATTTCTTTAAAATTTATTATTTTTTTTATTTATTTATTTATTTTTTTTTTTTTGTAAGTCTTCAATTTCTCGAAAATTGATGACGATGCAGCATTTGATTTATGGATGCAAGTGGAAGGGTAGGTCCCGAATAAGAGAAGCCCGACAATTTCGATTTAAAAAAGAAAGTTATCGATTTGATCGACACTTTTCATGTCTCCCGACACGGGACTTTCGGATGACGAGTATAATCCGCGACTGGACGACCTTTGCACAGGAATAAGCTTGACCTCAACTTCTGAGGTCCCCAACCAGCCGTTGAGACATGAGACAAGCTCATCGAGTTCGCGGGACTGCCGCATCTCTTGGGCCCAACCAACCAATGGGGTGGGGGGTCTAAATAAGGTATTACCTTACGACTTACCTTACTGAAGATCCGTGAATGAGAATATATAAAGCGGAAGGCTTGCAGTGCTTCTTGAGTCAGTTCAGTGAAGCGTTTCCATCGGAATATTGAAAATCAAAAATATTTTATTAACAATCTTAGTTAATTGTCACATAATCGCCATGAAGGGATCGGTAAGTTCAGTGGAAAAAAAAATCGATTCGTCGTAAGGGTGAAAACCACCCCTCGCACCAGTTTTGGATTAATATAGTGAATCCAGTGAAACCAAAAACCATCTTTTCACCCCTAAAAAGAAAATAAAGATTTTTTTTTTAAATTAATTTTAAGAAATCGAGGTTTTTTAATTTAATTATTTATATGTATAAATAAATTTTTTTATGATAGAGAGATGAATAAAAAAAAAATGGTAATTTCGAGACTTTAAGAGTATTTTTTTTTATGCAGATTGAGCTCTCCAAATTAAAAATTAAGATCGAGAAAATTAGATCTAGAAGAGAGTACGAAAAATTTGAAAATACTTCAAGTAAGTGAAAAAGTCTTGTTATTCTACTCGAGGAGTAATATTTACAAATTTTTAAATTATCAAATGGAGAAAAAATGACAATGTATTTATTTTATACTTATGTAAAAAGTGAAACGTAATTTCTGAAAAGTCGTTTTCATAAATGCTAACTATAAGTGACAATGCTACGCAAATCCACTGCTAATTGCTTGCTTAATTATGCGCGAGGATCGTGCTTCTGCAGTAAATGAGTTTATTATAATTTATTCAAAATTAGTGATTCAATTTGTCTATCTAATTATTTTAATCGTTTTATTTAAGTAAAATTGCTAAAATACCTGAAATTAAATTTAGTGGAGGGGAATAAAAGTTACGTTAAATAAATAATAGTTAAGTACTTAATTCATTCGAGTTTTTAAACAAAATAAAATTGTTAAGGCGAGAAGTTTCAACTAAAAATAATTTCGCAATGCCGAACAAAAAAGAAATTTGAAAAGTAGGTGCCATCAAGATTCTTTATTTTTCGTCAAAAAAATTGAAGAATACGTTGCGTTAGAGAGAGACAGAGGGAGAGAAAAAGAGAGAGGAGAGATGATAAATTAGAGGGTCATTAAGAGGTTCAATAACGTTGCATCATAATTTTAAAATAAGTTATTATTAAACACCTTTTGGCAGCATTGTATATAAATTTGATTAGAAATTAATTTATCTTCTATTTAAAACCTTCTCTTTTTCACATTTATTTAAAAAAAAATATTTTCAGTCGATAATTGGGGAATTATTAAATTAATTATTAAATTATGGATTAATTACATTTTTTTATAATATTTAAAATGGACAATAAAATATTTCATTGCATTGTTATTTATTCAATTTTTCCTGACTGTAGAAGAAAGCATTTAGAAAAGGCCAAAGTGACGAGAATCGTGATACAATGCAAAATATTTGATGACCTATTGAACCCAGTTTCGACCTTTTATTGTCATGAAACTATTTTCGAGATAAAAATTTCTCTGTCGCAATTGTTCTTCTTTCGATTTTATAATAAAGAAGTATGGCAAATTTTACTATATAGAAAAATGAAAATAAAAATAAAAAATAAATATAAAAATGAAAAAAATAAAATAAAATAAAAGATAAATAAATAGAGAAATGATTAGCGAGTAATGATGCTAATTTATCCGACAGTAAACTCTAATCAAAATAAAGTTTAGTTGATTATGCAATAAACCAGGAAATTACTGTAGCTTTGATTGCATCATTATCAGGTGTAACCGCTGATCGATTCGTATTTCTTTATTTCTTGGTAATTAAGTATAGACATAGGATCATCTTCTCTAGTCAAAACACCACATGACCTCGAATCTTAGACTTTGATAGAGAAATAAATACAAAAGAGGTGCTCGTGCAGAAAAATATCTCCACATCCGGAATCTTTCTTCATTTCAAAAAACAAAATTACTTAACTCTTTTAATTCTTTATTCACTTCGCTTTCTTATTTATTTACAAATTAAAAAAATTTATTTTATAAATTACGAGAATAACTTTAAAATTTGAAAAGTTCTTAAAATAATCAAACAAAGAAGCGATTAAATCTAAATTTCTCCAGACCGTTTTGAATATTTTGAACTACAGACACCCAAAAAATTACTGAAAAATATTCAAAAATAGGGAAGTTATAACCAGTTGAGTAAAAAGCGACCCCTTCGTCCAAATCTTTTGTTTAAATTACTTAATTAATTATAACTTCATTATTTTTTAATATTTTTAAACAATTTTTGGAGAGTCATTAGTTCAAAAGGGGTTAAACTTCCCTGTCAATTTTGGTTTCAATCCTCTTATAAATTCTTGCAAATTTAATTTTTAAAAATTTAGAAATTGATAATCAATAATATTAATAATCAAATTGTTTAATAATTAGTAATCACAAAAAGAAGCGATTAAGCTCAAATTTCTCCTAACCCTTTTTCATATTTTCAAAATATTAAAATATTTAATTAATTTTTTTAAATATTACAATTAATGATTTATTTTTATATTATAAATTATTTATAAAATTATAAATAATTATTTAATTATTTAATTCAATTAAAAATTAAAATATTTCAAAAATATTGAAAAATAGCGAAGTTACTAATTATTTATTTATTTATTATTTATTTATTAATTATTTATTTATTGTATTCAACTGGTTATAACTTCGCTATTTTTCAGTATTTTTTCAATATTTTAATTTTTAATTAATTTAAATAATTAATTAATAATAATTTTATAAATAATTTATAATA
>UCOK01017775.1:0-62348 GCA_900474325.1 Synergus umbraculus
AAGCGCTGAATACAGTTTAATAGCGCTGAATACAATTTCGTAGCGCTGTACAGTTTCGTAGCGCCAAACAATTTTGAAGCGCTGAATACAGTTTAGTAGTGCTGAATACAATTTCGTAGCGCTGAATATAGTTTGGTAGCGCCAAACACTTTTAAAGCGCCAAACAGTTTGGAAGCGCTGAATACAGTTTAATAGCGCTGAATACAATTTCGTAGCGCTGTACAGTTTCGTAGCGCCAAACAATTTTGAAGCGCTGAATACAGTTTAGTAGTGCTGAATACAATTTCGTAGCGCTGAATATAGTTTGGTAGCGCCAAACACTTTTAAAGCGCCAAACAGTTTGGAAGCGCTGAATACAGTTTAATAGCGCTGAATACAATTTCGTAGCGCTGTACAGTTTCGTAGCGCCAAACAATTTTGAAGCGCTGAATACAGTTTAGTAGTGCTGAATACAATTTCGTAGCGCTGAATATAGTTTGGTAGCGCCAAACACTTTTAAAGCGCCAAACAGTTTGGAAGCGCTGAATACAGTTTAATAGCGCTGAATACAATTTCGTAGCGCTGTACAGTTTCGTAGCGCCAAACAATTTTGAAGCGCTGAATACAGTTTAGTAGTGCTGAATACAATTTCGTAGCGCTGAATATAGTTTGGTAGCGCCAAACACTTTTAAAGCGCCAAACAGTTTGGAAGCGCTGAATACAGTTTAATAGCGCTGAATACAATTTCGTAGCGCTGTACAGTTTCGTAGCGCCAAACAATTTTGAAGCGCTGAATACAGTTTAGTAGTGCTGAATACAATTTCGTAGCGCTGAATATAGTTTGGTAGCGCCAAACACTTTTAAAGCGCCAAACAGTTTGGAAGCGCTGAATACAGTTTAATAGCGCTGAATACAATTTCGTAGCGCTGTACAGTTTCGTAGCGCCAAACAATTTTGAAGCGCTGAATACAGTTTAGTAGTGCTGAATACAATTTCGTAGCGCTGAATATAGTTTGGTAGCGCCAAACACTTTTAAAGCGCCAAACAGTTTGGAAGCGCTGAATACAGTTTAATAGCGCTGAATACAATTTCGTAGCGCTGTACAGTTTCGTAGCGCCAAACAATTTTGAAGCGCTGAATACAGTTTAGTAGTGCTGAATACAATTTCGTAGCGCTGAATATAGTTTGGTAGCGCCAAACACTTTTAAAGCGCCAAACAGTTTGGAAGCGCTGAATACAGTTTAATAGCGCTGAATACAATTTCGTAGCGCTGTACAGTTTCGTAGCGCCAAACAATTTTGAAGCGCTGAATACAGTTTAGTAGTGCTGAATACAATTTCGTAGCGCTGAATATAGTTTGGTAGCGCCAAACACTTTTAAAGCGCCAAACAGTTTGGAAGCGCTGAATACAGTTTAATAGCGCTGAATACAATTTCGTAGCGCTGTACAGTTTCGTAGCGCCAAACAATTTTGAAGCGCTGAATACAGTTTAGTAGTGCTGAATACAATTTCGTAGCGCTGAATATAGTTTGGTAGCGCCAAACACTTTTAAAGCGCCAAACAGTTTGGAAGCGCTGAATACAGTTTAATAGCGCTGAATACAATTTCGTAGCGCTGTACAGTTTCGTAGCGCCAAACAATTTTGAAGCGCTGAATACAGTTTAGTAGTGCTGAATACAATTTCGTAGCGCTGAATATAGTTTGGTAGCGCCAAACACTTTTAAAGCGCCAAACAGTTTGAAAGCGCTAAATACAGTATAGTAGTGCTGAATACAGTTTGGTAGCGCCAAACCGTTTTGAAGCGCTAAATGCAGTTTAGTAGCGCTAAATACAGTTTAGTAGCGCTAAATACAGTTTAGTAGCGCTGAATACACTTTGGTAGCGCTGAATATAGTTTAATAACGCTGAATACAGTTTTTAGCGCTAAATACAGTTCAGTAGCGTTGAATAAAATTTGTTAGTGCAAAATCCTTTATTACGCTGAATACAACAGCATTTAATTCAGCAAAGCCGGATACAGTTCGGTAGCGCCGACTAAATCTGCATTAAAATCCCATGGAGCGATGTTTTTGCGATGAAACTTTTTCTAGAGCATCTCGATCGAGAGAGATTCGTGAGTGTTGAACGTAAAAACAAAAAAGCTGTCGGGAGTGCAGCGAAAAATGGATGAAAGAGTAGACGTGGATGATAGATGGCCTGGAGTCGAAGACCGATGTATATAGGTTCGCCGTCACAACAACCCACCCCTGGACTTAGCACCCTCCTTATCCCGAGGGAAGGCTCGAATTCGCTATCTTCCTTTCCTTTTCCTCCCCCTCACTGGTCGACCTTTTTCCTCGCCGACGGCCTTCTCGAGTGAAGACCACATTCGAGTTCATCGTACGTAGACACCTGGCGAGAAAGCCACCCACCCGCTTCTGGCCGACACGATTTTTATCGTCTTCCTTCTTGTTTTGGTCCGATTCGCTGTGAATTAGGGGAGCTTTGACCCGACATCCCCTACATAACACTACTGCTCCAGAAATTCCGATATTTTTTTATATTTAGGACAGTTTTAACGAGGGAAAAAGGCCTTCGAAAATTTTCTGCGTCATTTTCTTTTTTTCTTGAACAGTTGAGATGAGCAGTAAATTAATTCTTAAGTCACTGCAAATAATTAGAAGTGGATCGCCTTTTTTATGAATTAATTCAACTAATTAAATTACTAATCGATAATTACTAATTTATACTAAGTGTACTACCAATGTGATTAACTTATTTGCTAAGTCCGCTAATCAAGACTCGTCAAAATTGACAGATGTGATTAATTTACTAATTTTACTAACTTAATTAACTTTACTAACACCAGCAGCAGAAATGTTGTTTAATTACTAATTTACTTATTATTAAGAAACGAGTGAAAAATTGCCATATTTTAATAATAACATTTTTAGAAAGTCTATTTTTATTTTAAATGAGCAAGAGTAAATATTTTGAAAAAAGTTCAAGTGTTTTTGGACAAGTATAATTATTGCTGGAGTCCTACTATTTAAATCTGGCAAATTTTTGACGAACTTACTAAAATTTCTAATTTTACTAACACTACTAACTCTACTAATTCAAATAACACCACTAATATTTATTAATTACGTTAATTAATTAAATTAATTTATTGATTAGTAGGGTCTCGATTCTTCAAGCTAATTTAATTGAAAAATTACATAAATTAAACTTTAAAGCAAGTTTGCGGCAAACTAGAATCGAAACCCTGATAATTCTGCGAAAATTTCGAAATTTAAATTTCGCGCCAAAATTTTGAAGACACACTTATACGTAACCTCTAAAATCATCTTCTTTTTGGCGCGAAATTCAAACAATTGTCAAATACGAGGCTGAAATAGCGAACCTTTTGAGAATATTTAAACATATTTTAAATAACTATCTCTGTACTTATAAAATTTATCAAAATGTTCCAAATTTCAACCTCGATAAATCGACATATATTACTAATTTTAACTAAACTATTAACTTTACTAACTATCTAACATTATTAACAAGTTTATCGTCAAAATAATACTAAAACTATTAATATATGAATATATTAATCGAATCGTTTAAAAAATATTTCATCCCCTATTTTTAAGAGTTGGATCAATCCACAAAACAAAAATGAAACGTTTTTTTACATTTATCCATCCAAATAAAATAGGTAGATTACTATTGATAAATGGACAGTCTGGCTATTATTATGAGGATTATTTAACCCCTTGAAAGCTCAGGATTACAATCTTTGCTGATTATATACAGGTCGACAAATAAATTTCTTTCTGTGTTCAGATCTTGCCTCTCTGTATGAACGTTTTCAACTCGACAATTCGCCAGATGGGGAATTAACATATGTATGAAGGAGATCTCATTCCAGATTTGCAGCTCTCACGTTCCGCAACGCGAGAGCGTGTCATTTTGTCGAAATTCGATTCGAACTTCGATTTTCTTCCGGATTACGCTCGTTACCAACCTCGAGGGCGAAACGTTAATACGGGGGTGATTCTCACCAATGTCAACGACGAATGCTTTTCGGGGAAACATTTTACGAGTTTCTAGACGAAATTCGACTTAGTCCCGAGAAAAAGACGATCTCAGCGTTTATGTTACTTTAATTTGTGAGGGAAAGAGAACAATTTCAGGGAAAGATGAAACTTTGATGAAACTCGGATGAAACCTTGTGTTACTAACAAATTGCGACAAGTTTCTAATGACAACTATTTTCGGGACAAGTATTTTTATATGTTAAGTATTTTTAGACAAGTATTTTGGGACAATTATTTCTTGTTTTATCTTGTCCCATGCAGAGTCTAAAATAAACAGGTAAATTGAAGGTTTTCGGTTTGAGTTTCTCGATAAATCGAAACATTGGAAGCCAATGAAAGCCGAAATGAGAAAGAAAGAGGATCCGTTGGGGCGAGAGTAGTCGCTAGTATTTGATTACGTTTGCAAACTTGTTAGGAACTCGGCGAAGGCTTCAATAATGTTCGACTGGTTTACGCGAAGCTTATATTCAGGCCTTGATAAGAAACTGATAAGCGGTCATGATGCAGGGTTCCTCAGGGTTATCTCACGACAGGCCAACCAACTCTCCTCGGTCAGACAAGGCGAAATAAAAATTTTCGCTGACAGCAGCTTCTCGACTATCTTTTCCATACCGACCAGAACTCTCTTCTCCACTTAAGTTCCCTCGATTTCAATTCGGATAAGCGATTCGTCGATCGTTCAACTTTACCGCCAATATAATTGCATCCTTCTTCTCCTGCGGAAATTTCGCTAAGGCGAAATGGCTGCAAAATAGACTGTTTCGTAGCGCCAAACAGTTTCGAAGCGCTTAATACAAATCGGTAATGCTCAACTTTTTTGGAGCGTCGAATACAATTTGGTAGCGCTGAATACAGTTTGATAGTGCTAAACAGTTTCAAAGCGTTAAATACAGTTTGGTAGCGCTGAATACAGTTTGGTAACGTTAAATATAGTTTGGTAGGCCCAAACAGTTTGGAAGCGCTTTATACAGTTTTGTAGCGCCACACAAAATTGAAGCGCTGGATAATGTTTGGTAGCGCTAAACAGTTTCAAAGCGTAAATACAATTTGGTAGTGCCAAACAGTTTGTAAGCGTTAAATATAGTTTGGTAGCGCCAAACAGTTTGAAAGTGATTAATACAGTTTTGTAGCGCCACACAGAATTGAAGCGCTGGATAATGTTTGGTAGCGCTAAATAGTTTCAAAGCGTTAAATACAGTTTGGTGGCGCCAAACAGTTGCTAAGCGCTAAATACAGTTTGATTGCGCCAAACAGTTTCAAAGCGTTGAATACAGTTTGGAAGCGTTGAATATAGTTTGCCAGCACCAAACAGTTTGTAAGCGTTAATACAGTTTGTTAGCGCCAAACAGTTTGTAAGCGTTAAATACAGTTTGGCATAGCTAAACAGTTTGGAAGCACTTAATACAGTTTTGTAGCTCCAAACACAATTGAAGCGCTGGATATAGTTTGGTGGCGCTGAATACAGTTTGATAGTACTAGATAGTTTTATAGTGTTAAACAGTTTCAAAGTGTTGAATACAGTTTGGAAGCGTCATAACGTTTGCAAGCGTTGAATACAGTTTGGTAGCGGCAAACAGTTTGGAAGCGCTGAATAGAGTTTAGTAGCGCTGAATACAGTTTGGTAGCGCTGAATACAGTTTGGTAGCGCTGAATACTTTTTAATAGCGCTAAATATAATTTGGTAGTGATGAATACAGTTTAGTAGCGCTAAATACAGTTTGGCAGCGCTGAATACAGTTTAATAGCGCTGAATACAGTTTGGTAGTGCTGAATACAGTTTGGTAGACCTAAACAGTTTCAAAGCGTTGAATACAGTTTAGAAGAGCTCAATACAATTTACTAGCGCTTAATACACTTTGGTACTACTGAATACATTTGGGTAGCGCCAAACAGTTTGAAAAAGCTTTGAAAGTGGATGGAACACATAGTTTATTGATCACCTTTCGATGTTTGAGGGCCAAATTGAAAAAGTACTTAAAAATGTAGGTAAAGGGGCTCCAGGACATGCGGCTAAATGGGACCCCGAACTTGCAGGTAAAGGAGGGCCTGGAAGCTTTGGCAGGAGATCGAAAATATGTTCTGAATGATTCGCAAATATTTTATAGTACAAATGTATTGGTTGGATCGAATTTACAAGGGTGAAAATGTCCAGAGGGTTAAAGGTATAAACTCATCCCTTCTCTGATCCTCTGACTCTCGCTTTCGGTGAAAATTATTCGGGGATCCCACGATTGGTAAATTCCGTGAAATTGGGGTGAAAATTACTAGGCTATGCTTTAAATTTTCCTGTCTGCCAACCAGACGCTGTCCTTGAAAGACGACTCTGCTCATTTTCTCTCTTTTACACGCGAGGCTGAATTCTTATCACCAAGAGTTGTGATTATATCGCAAAATTTGTGATCGTGGAGCGGAGTGAAGAAATTGGAGTGTAAGACAATCTAATTTGCAGTGAAATAACTTTTTTTATTATGGCTGAGATAAATTGGGGATAAATTAGGATTTTGATATAAAATTAGATCATTTAAATAACTAAAGAATATTAATAAAGCGAACAGGTTTCAAGGAATTTCTGCTGCTTGATTGAGATCCTTTATGAAGTTCTGACTCATCGGAGAGCGGAAATCACTCACAACCCTTTCAATTTCCCGTCGATTTATCCGACATCCAATAACGCTAGCAAGTCTCGCGAAACTAACGAGCAAAGGGAAGTTTTACTCTGATAGTTTAACTGAAATTAAAAAAGAATTTCAACATTAAATAGAATGGGTTTTTGACTTGCCGGAAAAGGGTATTCGTGAAAAATTCGAGGAATTTAAAAACAGATAGATTCATCAAAGCCCAACAGGTCTTGTAAACAAAATCCCAAAAATAACAAAACGGATGTAAATGCTGACATGAGAAGAAAAGTATGTGATCGAAATAACTACCTCCTTAAAATGTAAATAGATGAGTCAAAATATCGTGGCTTTAACTTTGAATACACAATTCCTGGAATCAATTTAATTTGGCTTTTAGGCTCGCGCATTAGTTTCATCCTGATAGAAAATCCTGAGATTTTCCACCTGGAAAATCTCATTCTGCTGGAAATTTTCTTAAGAAATTATATAAATATCTATACTTCGAAATCTACTTCGAAATCCATCTTGATTTTTTACGCTGACTCAGTAAAAATAATCACCCTAGCTGAGAAAGTCAGGAAACTATCTCACGTATTAAATTATTCGTCAGGTTCGCGTTATCGGAAGCTCGTAGTAAACAGAGCAAAAGCGTGAGTATTCAGTCGGCCCGGGTCAGTTATTATCGGTACAACCATTGATATCAAACCATGCGTAGTGGAAAGATAGTAAACACCTTCTTCATTGATAAAATTCCGGCGCACGACAAGCGCGCCGGTCTACGTATATCGTACAGATATAAGCAATGTCATATATTTAGAGATAGGCAAGAACAGCAAAACAATTTCCGCGTTCTAGAACCTGAGAAAATAATAGTGATATCAAAACGAAACTTTCCTGCTGTCTGATCTCACGCGTCTTTCCCGAAAGCCTCAATTAACTGACAACTCTCTTCATGGCTTTCCCAAAAAGAAAAAAAAAACATAAATAAAATAAGTAAAAAAAGGCTTTGGTGCACAAAAAAACATTTCCCTAGTTTTGACGCCTTTTTCCCCAAATCGGATTTTTATCGCGAAAAAAGTTACTCGGAAGGGGTGAAGCTTTTTAAGTTATTACACGAAAGGTGCAGCTCGTAAGTTATCTCGCGCCATAAATTCGAGGGATTCCCAATTTATAGACTGCCCAAGAGAACGTTTTTCGTGTCTGACAAAAAGTGGACTCGATGTATCATCCCCTCAGTGATTTTGAAAAAGTCGAGAAGCTTATTACATCTCTAGCTTCTAAGTTAATGTTTTGCAATTTAAATTTCGCGCCAAAATTTTTAACTCGAACTTAAACATAACCCATAAATTTGGCGTCATTATGGCGCGAAATTTGAATAAGTAATAATCATGAGACTGGTTTGTTGTAGATTCATAAAACAGTTGTTTCATTATTGACTAGATGTCTCGTTGAATATGAATTCTGCGAAATTTTAATGCTAGGCGTCTTTCGCAACTGTTATTAGCTAGAAAAGGATGAAGAAAATTAGCAAGGGGGGGGATGAGGGCAAAGGGGGTAGCACGCACCGAGAAGTAAGCTACGCAATTTCTAGCAGTGGCAGAGAAGCGTTTCTCAGTCGATATATCGATCCCCACCCCCACTCGCTGTTTCCTGCCACGGGAACAGGACTCTCTCCCTCAGGATGAGTCACAGCCTCCCCAAGCAGGGACGGATTCCGAACGCTCTCTTTTTGTAAAAAAAGCCCGAGCCTCATTTCTACTCTCCAAAAATTATTTACATTGTTGTTGAGCGGGGGAATTACTGCTACTGAATTTTTATCTGAAATGAAACTTTAAAGATTCCGTAATTAAAATGTCCCCATGACATTAGACGTCATTTATAAAAATCGTAAAGATGCAGGTCCGAAGGAGTTGGAAGCCCAATGCGGTCCAGAATTAAAATTCTAATTCTGAGGCTGCAAATTCAATTGGGTGAATTGTTTACGATTTTGGAAATCTCTCAAAATGTTCGTCTGCAGGTCCGCTCCTGAAAATAAGCCTGTCCTTGTTCTACACTGACAACCATTGGCGCACGTGCTCACGCACAGAGAGACGCACGCCGCGTACGCATTCGATCGACCCATCCGCTAAACTTAGGTGTAGATGCCACTAGCACTTTTCACAGGGCCGTACCTTATCTCTAAACACCATCTAGGAAGGATAAAAAATGGTTCCATGATCCCTGGAGCAAGTCGTAAAAAACAATTACTTCACCCTTCTGATGGAACCACCTCTTTTATCTCGCGAAAGGTGCTACCGACTTGGTAAACTAATGCGCGAGGATTTATATCTGCAATATTTCTAAAAAAAAAGAGTGAAGCAAAAATCGGACTGTTTTTTAGAACTACTTTTGAAGAGTATCATCTAAGGTGAAGGATAACATCAAAGGTGCGAGCTTTATCAAAAAAATAAAGGAGCGATAAACTCCGAGTGCAAATCTCTTTGAGCTATATAACCGATAAGGGTATAGCAGAAGGGGAAGGTGGTGCTTTCTGCTAGGCTCATACCCCCCTTTCGTTACGGTCATGGACGTCATGGCACTTGTTTTCCCTCTCTTATACGCACCCCTCTTCCATCCCTTGTTCTTTCCTCTTCTTCACTTCAACCTCCTGTTCTCTCTTCCTCTCGAGCTGAGTCTATTTGTCGAGGACGAAAATTCTAAAGCTGGTTTTGCATTATTCAGTTCAGATCTTTCCGGGCCTACGTCGAATGGAAAAAGCACCAGGACGCAATTCTTGAAAAATTTCTTACAGCCACTGGCAGGATCCATTGAATTCATCATTTCAGGGCTGAAGTCTAGTCGGCGTGGGTTTTCTTTGGAGTGGGTTATCAATGGACTCAGGTCGAGTTGGGTTGGGTCACTGTCGGACTCGGGATGAATCAGGTTTGGTCATAATCGAGCTAGGGATGAGTTTGGCTACCATCTGAGTAAGTCTACCTAGGACATCTAGGTGATTACCAGGTTTGGTACTGTCTGGGTTACCATTGAGCTCTGGATGAGTTGATTTGGATGATTACCACCGGGTTTGGATTATCACCAACCTCGGGATGTTCACCTCGGTCTGGGTAACCGTCAGGTTCTGGATGAGTCGTTCTAGGTCATCAGCAGTCTCAGATTTATCTGATCTATAATCCAGCTCGTGTGAAGTTGGTCTAAAACTTACATCTAAAATAAATTTTGCCGCATTGGCAATATTTCCACGTGTTCACTCACGCTCGCCTAATGACAAGTTGAAGTATGGTAGGCCAAGCTGCAATTACTCTTGAAAAATGCAAAGTACACCCCGCACTGCATACTGCAGTAGGAAAGTATAAAAGGCAAGGGAAGAAAATGTGAGGGAGGAGTCGCAATATTTTCAATTTGCACATTCGACCCACATGAGCCATTCTTGCATTTATATATTTTCTGTATTAAGGACGAACACGGGTCGTGTGGTTTCTGCAATATAGGGTCTCTGCCTTTGCGGCCAGATAATGATATTGTAAGGTAATTACAGTCTCTGGCGATGCAATGTGGTCCCTTCACATGAACGTTCTCATTGTAGCAAGTGCCTCAATTCGTAACAAAGTTAGCAAGCGGAATAGAAAGGTATTTTTGCCTAATGAGGGATTAGAAGACAGTTCGATAAATGCAGCAGATGTTGCGTTCATAGAATACTTTAAATTTTCGAGCTTTAAAAACTTCAGATCCGTTTCTAAAAATGCTGCGCTTCACCAGATCTTCAAGATATGAGAATCGGTGAGTTCTAAACTGCGAACGCAGTTTTATGGAGGATTACGAGCTTCGCGGGAAGCCCCATGAGAATGTAATCCGGCTAGATTCGTCTTATCGATTTTGAGGTGCAGCTGGGCGCGTGGATGTGCGTGCGTTGTGGTGCGTTGTGGTGCGGAAGGTAGAAGATACGTCACGTATTAGTTGGTATATTACCAAGTCTGAGTGAGTCACGCCAGCTCTCGCTTCTGCGAGTCGTTTAACGAGCACCACGCGTTAACCGCTCTCACGGTACCTTTGCTCCCACTTCCGATGCCGATAAAACATGTGCGATTTTTTCCAATGAACTACAGGTGCTGAAAACTATCCGCAAAACAAACGACTGCTGGTTCAGTCTTCCGAGAAGACTCCAACTTTACTGACTGCAACTTTAAAAGGGTTTAAAACTTACAACGGCCGCCGGAGCCCAACTCATCCTAACTTTAAGCTTTCCAAGTATCCAGAACATCAGAGACTTGAAGATATCAGAGACCGCTGCTTGTATAAAATTGAGGATACGAATCATTTTTCCCGCTGGAGAACCGGTGCGCGGATGAAGTAAGCAGCCGTCCATAAGTCGCTTGTTCCTCCTCCGGGCCGTAAACCCTGATCTCAAGGACAGATCCGGAGAGCGGAAATTGCGTGGCCCGTCGATGGGCGCACTTGCAGTTATGATAACGAGCGCGTCGTGGAGCAAAAGGGGGAAGATGGTTTCTTTCTCTGGGCCCTAAGCACGTGCTGCCTCACGATTTACGGAGAGAGTATTCCTTTGCGTGTACGGCCACTCCTCTCTCCTTTCCCCCTTGGGAGTGTTTTATTTTTATTTTATTTTTTTGCGATGCACTCGACGCAACTGGACTTGTAGTACGTAGAGAGAAGAAATAAACGGGACGGACAGAAGCAGTGCAGGTAAAAAGGTCTCTCCAGCTGTCCGACAGCTGCTCCCTCTGTCCTATATACATATATGATGAACCACTCGGATAGTACTCAACTACTTTAGTATAGCCGATGGTGAAAATGCATTTCTGTCGGTACACACGTTCATTTGGGGTCGAAATGGAGTCCAAAGTATAGAGTATGGACGATGGGGTGCGTCCACACGACAACGCGTGACGGACGCCGAATAGCGTAACGGAATTAGTGGCGCATCATTTCATCCTTTTCTTCATCCCAGGACCCCTTTTTGCAATCTCGTTTAGGACCTTTGGATTTGAGGCTCCGGTCCATTTTTCTCTCGGATGAGCCGCGCAAGCTTGATTCCGAAATTTCAAGTCGCCGCCGATCCGTCTGTCGTGACCGTTCCGCTGAACGGACGCCAATGGGATTGGTAAAGCGTGAAGGTTGCTCCAGCACGTGATACCGGTTCTTACTTTTTTAGGAGATTCCATTGTTGGATCAATAACTCATGTTTGTAGTGCGATTTTATGCTTTAATGTATGGTTCTCTCTCGACATTAGGCAATTTCCTGTAGCCGACACAAGTTTAGTTGCCTTTAGGCTCCACCTACAAGTGCAATGACACCTTGTTTATTAACCGAAGGACAAGACCCTCCATGAGTCCCTTCGAAACGTAAAATTGTACACCTTGATAAATTCTTGACAATTTTTCAAAGCAATTAAAAATGACGCTGAGGGTGGTGCGACTCGTGGTTTTAATTGCAGCGAAACGGGGAAAAAGTATCGACTTCCGTCGAAAAAGGTCTCTAATCAACGTCTAATTACGTCAATTAGAGAAGGCCGTCTGAAGGAGTGGAGGCACCCTTTCATTTTTGCGCGTCCAATTTCGGACTCACCGCGCGGCAACTACGCTTTTGCGCCTCGCAGCTCACTTTAATTCCAATTCGGCCATATTCCTTCCCATCGATTTAACTTCAAAGTCTCTGCGCGCTGCTGCGAAAAAAAGCGTTATACGCGGTGTCCCATGGAGCAAATAAATCACGGGCTTTTCTCAGTTATACCGCGCAGATCCCACCAACCGCGGGGCACTTTTTAATTTTTTACTCACATGTTTCTCTCACCTACGCTTTCACTACACAACTTCTCGCCCTTCAGTTTTCCCTTTTCGAGTTCCAGTTTCACTTGCTTTTCCTTCCTTCTAAATTCACAGTTGGATTACCAACGGGATCGGGATGAGTTGGACTGTATTACATAATTCCGGGCTCGGAATAATGATTGTCAACAGATTCGGGTCCAGTTGGGTTACTCCCGGGCTCGGGATGAACCGGACTGGGTTTCTGCTTGGTTACCGCTTGGTTACCGCTGGGTTACCGATAGTAACCCAATTTAGGTTACTATCGGGTTCGGGATAAGTCGAATTGGGTTACCATCGACTCGGGTCAAGTTTACTCATCAGTGCCCTGATTAAAAAACTTGTCACATCCCTAGTTGCGTCGTCGTTAAATATTAAAAGTCTAAATCAAATATAAGAAGCTGGGAATGATTGCAGAGATTGCATACGCCTCGGGAGCGATTATCCTTTATCGTGAGCGTTAGGTACGAGACTAGATTCGCTTTTATGACGTCATAATGAGCCGGCAATCAGCAGCATTGTCGACATAATTCAGAAGCTGTTGTCTCGATCCAGCCGCTCTATTGTTCACCTCGTTCCTTTGAGTCTCTTGCACCTTCTCAAGCTTCGATTTCTGCACTGTCTCCCGAATCTAAAAATACAAAAGAAAAAATAAAATGGCTAGACCCTTGGTCGGGAAATCAGCAAGCGAATCTTTTTCTCTCTATCTCGAGGGAAAAATATACAGACCTTTTTCCTCTTTCCGAGAGTTTTCCCTCTTCTGGCTTTGAGAGAATTTCGAGAAGATCGAGAGTCCTCTGATTGACTCCAGACCTCTAATTTTCGATTGTCAGCTCTCCGAGAGTTTTGCTCTCGGGTTTGCTTTATTCCCTTTCATTTTCGCATTTCGGAATTTCGTGACCTACGAAAGATTTCCAATTGCTAATTTAGAATCAGATTCCCGGGGAGATGAGGGATTATTAAAAATTCTTCTTCTAATAGAATAAATAGAAAATGGCATTATGATAATATGAGACATAAAAGTGCACGTGTGCGCTAACTACAATGCGTAATTCTAATTCTAATGGTCGACGGAGCCTCCCCTGGGTTCCGAGGCTAATCCCAATTACGGATGGCCATTAGTTTTATTCGCAAGGAAAATCGGCTTCTGGCCCGAGTTCGCTATATCTATATATATCTATATGTATATACTATATATGTATATTGTAGATTCGATATACTACATAGCACATAGCCCTATTCGGGCACTCCCTGCTTAATCGATCTGGGCTACCGCCTTGATTTATGTCGTATGCTAATTACGCTCATTTGCATGAAGATAGATCAAGCTCTGTCCAATTAAAATCCAGCAATCAAATTCCAGCTTATCCAGCCATCCGCGGAATAAGAAGAAAGGGCAGAAAGCCAGAATTGACCCTGCTTTGTTTAATTTGATCAAAGATTCATTGGTTTTATTTTAATTACTCGAGTATTGCTAATTTCAATTTGGACACCTGTACCATCAGTCAGAATTGCGGAACTTTGTCCTGAGCTCATTTTAAGCAGAATTTTCATGGAAATTTGATAATTTAACTTGAAGACAAAAATTGTCACCTTTGACATATTTAAGACAACTTAAACGATCATCGAACAAATTTTCCCAGGAGACTTTGCCACCTATCAGTAATCGGATTAATTGCGATCGAAAATTGCCATCTGGCCCTTTCTCGCTCGCTCGGAGGGGAGGGCCATAAATTTCAGAAATCTAAAATCAGCGCCCATGGAAAATCGAATCGATCCCGCTAACAATGTAACGCATTAGCTATGGGACCCCCATCGGGTTTTTACTGTCAAAATCTGCCACCCGGAACCCAGACAAATACTCGTCCATCTAAATTCTAGATTCTAGATTTCGAGTTTGGAGAGTACACATTGACTCACACAATATTAGAGCAATGCGTCCTTATAGAAAAGGATCTCCCATGACCCATGGTAACTATGACAACTGTGCAAACAAGATGGCCGTCGGCTTCCGGTTTCGGGCCAGCAGCTGCGCGGATCTAGTTTCTAGGCCCTAAGAGACTTTACTTTCATCCAGTCACGAGAAAAAGAGTCGATGATGCTGGAAAAATGAAGAATCGATTGTGATTCGATTGTTCTCTTATCCAATCCATCTTTGACCTCGTCTTTGACTCCCTTCAGAAACTTCTGGCGGTGAAGGATTCGGAGATCGGATACCTCTATAAAAACTGTTATCTCTGAGGTCCTGAAATTTGATTAGAAGAATCTAATACAAAATTTTTTAACGCTTCAGAATAATTTGGATAATAAAGAAAGGTTTTAATTTATTTTAAGAATTAGTGTAATTTGGTCTATGGTGTTGGTTGTCCATTGGAAAGTGGATTTCCGAGAACTGACAGACATCTGGTCGGTCATTAATTCGAAAAACTGTCAGGAACGAATGCAGAGGTCGCATTATGGTGTTAATTATTCAGTAGGTGTTTTGAAAATAGAGGGGACGTAATTAAGTATAATGAAAATTCAATAATTACTATTTTTTTTTTTTTTAATGCAGCGATGGAATTTTGAGATTAGTTCCTCGATCCAACAGATTGAAATACTGTATACTTTAATTCTGGAATTGTAAATCCTGTTAATTTCCTCAATTTGAAATTCAATTTTTCATGGAAACTCTTGAGTGAAGAGCACGCGCCTAGAAAATAGAGAATAATCATTTCGGCTATAAATATTTCTTTGAAAGCCCTTGAAACTTAAATTTAAAGTCCAGACGTTTCTCGTGTAGTAAACTCTAAACTGGCGCGCACTTTACTGTTTTTGACAGATGTCCGACCCGAAAGTTTCGGCTCCAATCTGGAGTGAAACGAGGACCACGTGTAGAGGAAATCCACTTCCTTTTTCGTCGGCCTTCAGAGAAAAAAAACTTGGAAATCACAGCAGGGACAGCTGCCTAAATTAGCTTGTCCCTATTCTAATTTATTGAGAAATAAACAATTCTTCTTTAATACCTCTGGCTCGCCTCTGGCTAAAGATATGAATTTCGAAGTTCTCGGATAATATTTCATCAACTGAAGTAAATTTAGGGCAACTAAATAAGCTCATATGTTAATTACCATATGTCCTTAAATAACCAGTGAAAATTAGGTGGTGCCACAATTGCGATCAGCAGTGGATGAAAGATAAGAATCTATCCTAAAAGTTCGAGGTCTTCATTTTAAGCCTCTTATCATTTTCGAGGACCGTCTCATCAAGGACGATAATAACTAGCAAACGGAGGGGTTTCTGACAAGACCTAGATGTCAGACATGCGAAGAGTTTGATAACGAGATTCGAAAACTGGTCTGGGAATTAATATGCGTTCGTGAGAAGATGTTGTATTTATCAAAGGGGAATCGGTAGCCGGTAGATCCACCTTCGCTCAACAGCTGTCTACGATTATTACACTTCCGACCCGGCTCCCAAGCCTAGGTTCATCATGGTTACCTGGGTAGGTTTTTGTCGGCTCTGCGAGGTCATTTTCGTTCAGAAATCGATGACGCGTATCAACCCCGAACCTATTGTCATGCTAAGCAGCCTTAGATGCATCCTCGCTGCCACTTTTCCACAAACTAATGGCCTAGCGATGAATTCACTCATATTCCAGGTGCGATCCTTCAAAAGATGATTAAGCTCTCCTCTCGATTAATTTGGAAATCATTCATTTAAATTGAAGTGCGAGGACACCCGACCGGGAAGCAAATTGCATTCATCAAACCGGAACCTGGAGACTTGGGATGAAATTCGAAATTGGAATCCAAGTACAGAGATCAAAGTGAACTTTGGACTTTTGGACTCCTTTCCATCCCCAAATGTAAGATTGAGTTAGGAAGTCGATAAAACTCGAGGACAATTGCCAATTTGAGGTGCAAGTTGTGATATATAATTTTGTTTCTCTTTTTTTTTTTTTGGGCGCTTTAAATTTCTTTTAGGAGACATTTTTTACGCTCGAGGTCGAACAAGCTTGAATGGCAGTGAAATAAATGTTTTTGAAGAATAATTCAATCAGAGTCTTGAATGGCTCTCGGTGAGACCGTTACAGGCTTAGGCGTCGCTCACAATGGTAGATATTTTTATAGCGATTCGCGACGGCAGCTACATCAACACGACCGGTTTTCCACTACCGTTTGGACATCTGCCGCCTCGGTTCACATGTGTGCGTAATGGCCTACTCACTCAATCTTTATGTCTTTTCACTAACAAAAGATACTTTTCCAGTTCGAAATTGATATAACAAATAAAATGAATAATCGGAGGTAATAATAGTGGGAATACTTTCGACTCTCGGTGTACATTCAGAGTTTTTTTTATTACTGTCAGAATGGATATTTTTAACTTTTATTTTTAAATTTCTGATGAAATGATTCAAGTATTTAAAATCAGAGGTCACGAGAAATAACTGAAATTCCTAGAAGTTTGTAAAGCTAAGTGAAGTTAATAAAGGTTTTTGAATAAAGTAAATAATTTCGTAAAAAGTAAATAAAGTCCCTAGGATCCACTAAGAATAACAAAAATCCCTTGAAGGCATTATAGCGACTAAAGTCACTAAAAATAACTAATGTCACCAAAGCAATATTTGACTAAATATAAGTAAACATCCTTTAAGTTTGTTAAAGTAACTGAAGTCTGTCAAGGAACTAATGTCTTGAAATTAATATAAAATTCCCTAGCAGTCACTAAAGTAATTAACGTCCCTAGAAGTCACTAAAGCAATGGAAATCCCTAGAATCATTTAAAAGTAACTAAATTCAATTAACTGAAGTTTCTAGAAATCACTGAAGTAACTGTAGGTTCAAGAAGTCCCTAAACTGACGTTACTAGAAGTCACTGTACTAATTGAAGTCTCTAAACATATCTCAACGCCTTTTAAGTTTCTATGTAAAAGTAACTGAAGTCTCTCAAACAACTAATGTCTCGAAATGTAAAGAAAATTCTCCAGTAGTCACTAAAGGAATTGAAGTCCCTAAAAATCACTAAAGTGATTAAAGTCCCTAGAAGTCACTAAACTAATTAAAATTCCTAGAATTTTTGAAAGTAACTAAATCAATTGAATAAATTACAGTTTCTAGACATCACTGATGTAACTGAAGTTTCAACAAGTCCCTAATTGTCACTAAAGTAATTGAAATCCCTAGAAGTCACTAAAGTAAATGAAGTTCCTAGAATTCTTTGAAAGTCACTAGATTAATTGAATTAACTAAAGTTTCTAGAAATCACTGAAGCAACTGAAGGTTCAACAAGTCCCTAGTTATCACTAAAGTAATTGAAATCCCTAGAAATCACTAAAGTAATTAAAGTCCCTAGAAGTCACTAAAGTAATTAAAGTCTCTAGAATTCACTAAAGTAATTGAAATCCCCAGAATTTTTTGAAAGTAACTAAATTAATTGAATAAATTACAGTTTCTAGAAATCACTGAAGTAACTGAAGGTTCAACAAGTCCCTAGTTGTCACTAAAGTAATTGAAATCCCTAGAAATCACTAAAGTGATTAAAGTCCCTAGTTGTCACTAAAGTAAATAAAGTCCCTAGAATTCTTTGAAAGTAACTAAATTAATTGAATTAATTAAAGTTTCTAGAAATCATTGATGTAACTGAAGTTTCAACAAGTCCCTAATTGTCACTAAAGTAATTGAAATCCCTAGAAGTCACTAAAGTAATTAAAGTCTCTAGAATTCACTAAAGTAATTGAAATCCCCAGAATTTTTTGAAAGTAACTAAATTAATTGAATAAATTACAGTTTCTAGAAATCATTGAAGTAACTGAAGGTTCAACAAGTCCCTAGTTGTCACTAAAGTAAATGAAATCCCTAGAATTCTTTGAAAGTAACTAGATTAATTGAATTAACTAAAGTTTCTAGAAATCACTAAAGTAACTGAAGGTTCAAGAAGTCCCTAAACAGCCGTTGGTACGCCAATGATAAGGACAAGCGTATTATTTCTATTTTCTCTGTCACTTTGAAACGAAAGAGTCAATCAATCAATTCTCCGCCTCACAATTCCCGCAATGAGATCTGAGTGAATTGCATTAACCTACAGACATACATTAGGCGTCTATGCATGAGCGTTGAGCTCGTCTCGCATAATTGAGCGACAGTGGTCAACCTTTAATACGAAAATGAGCACCAAAAATTGAATCATTTTCTCAATTTGCAGCGAATTTCAAGCCATTAAATTCTCTTCATGCCAGGAATACCTACTTCAATTTAGGTCCTTGTTTTCCTTTCAAAAAAAAAATTCGATTCTTTCTCTAACTGCAACAAAAAACCTTTCCTCTTTTTGTCCCTCGTTTTTCGGGGATTAATACTCTAAAAAATGGCGTGCAGCATCACAAATGGGACTAATTTGAGCCATCTGGCTCGCTTTCTCTATGATTAACCTCCCGCTCCTGATTTCCATAATTTCGATTCGAGACGGCACTTTTCCGTGCTTCAGGACCTCCCCTTCGCCTCGTAGAACGTAGAAAACCCTTGACTCAAATCTCAAATTATGCATCGGCACGCCTATGCACGTCACGCATAAGATCTGCAGATCACGTTGAATTTTCAATCCTGATCCCTAAAACGGGACCCGGAACTCGAATTCATCTCTCGCAAAAAAATCAACCTTCAAGCTGCCCCGGATCCAAGGGGGGGGGGGCAATTTCAGGGGGGGCAAAATTCATATGTCTAAAAAAATGTTTTATTAAAGCGCCTATTATAATGTTACGTCAGTTTTTTGAAGTCATTACATAATCTCAAATTCTGGAGGGATAGGTCAAGTTTTTTCCCCGGTTCGATCAAATCCTAGATCCGGTCAAGGTATCACAGAAAGTCGACCGATTTTTTTTCAACGTATTTTTTAATAGAAATCAAAGTGAGAAGAAGGAAGTACCGTTATTTGCTTAGATGGAAAGGGTCCAGATTTTCCCGGAGGCGAGTATCAATCGAATTATTGAATGCGGGTATCGCAGTTATCGTGGGAAGTCCTCGGCGGGGATTTCTGATAGCTACACTAAGCCAGCATCGCCCTTATGTTGTCTGCTGAAGCATTTGCACCCCATGGAGACTCGGCCATGGAATTTACTTAGCGATAAAGGAAGATTTAAGGATCATTATCTGTCAAGCTCGAATTTATCTGTCGCTTTTCCGCTCCGACGAGCCAATCCGGCGAGGCTGAGCTGAGATAATTCGCAGGTTTGATTGCAAGCATAAACAGGCCTTTCGATAAGATAATAACATTCTCCAAGGACAATAGTTTTTCTTTTTAGGAGAGGTGTTAAGATCCCCGAAATGAGTTCGGCGTCATTTTTTAAAATAAAAAAGTTTTTGGGGCTAGCCTTGGGATATTTCATCACTCTTCAGAGATTTAATTAAGATTCCCGGAATTCTTGCTCTCCTTAGGAATTTCATTAGGTGACCTCATGCAAATGTAGATTTGGTGCATCAAATTCCATAAAAGTCGAGTCCAATATTAGAAATGTGTTTTTTGTTGGAGCGAGGAATTTAAGAAGGTGGCTGTCAAATTTTTAAGACTTGGACAATTTTAGGCGAATGAATATTCCCCAAATTTCATTTATCCTAAGTTTCATTTGGTCGAAAATAAAATTATCGAACACCTACTTACCATAATTTTTATTTATCCGAATTGTCAACTGACATAATCTCTATTTGTCCTCAATGCTGTTTACTATATTTTTTACTATATCGAATTGTTATTTGGCAAAATTTTCATTTTCTCTTAAAACCAAATAGCCTAATTTTCATTTGCACGAATTCGCATTTTTCCTAGTTTTCGTTTATTCGAGTTAGTATTCACCTTAATTTTGATATTCCCGAATAAGGATATAACCTAATCTTCATTCACTCCAATCGCCATTTGCAATAATCTTTATTTCCAAATCTTACCGTGACCGAAATTTCATTTGGCATACTACCAATCCATCAAACCCATAATGACGCGAAATTCAAAAAGAGCCAATCAGAATTTTTCCCTCGAAATTGAAATAATTCTGATTGGCTATTTTTGAATTTCGCGCCATTATTGTTATGCTGGATTGGTAATTTCGATCACATTAAGATTCGGAAGAATGAGGATTATGACAAATGGCGATTGGAGTGAATGAATAATAGGTTATATGCTTATTCGGAAATATCAAAATTAAGTGCATTCGTGCAAATGAAAATTGAACTATTTGGTCATTAAACAAAATGAAAATTATCCCAAATAACAATTCGATATAGTAAAAAAAAATATAGTAAACAGCATTTAGGACAAATAGAGATTATGTCAGCTGACAATTCGGATAAATAAAAATTATGGTAAGTAGGTGTTCGATAACTTGATTTTCGACCAAATGAAACTGAAACTGATTTATGCCCAAATGAAATTTGGGGCATATTCATGCGCCTCGGACACTTTGCGTATTTCGCGAGTAATTTTTAGACGGAAAGTGAGTTAGCAAGGGTGGGACTATAAAAAAGTAAGTGGCAGAAGATAGCAATGGCCACGGGTACATCCCGCTTGTAATCAGTGGTTAACAGGTTTTATGAACCTGTAACGTGGACGACGGAAGCCGCACTCAAGCGACGTGGCCTGTCTGTCGTTCTGTCGGAGCAATCTGACGCACTCTCGGACGCGAACTCTCTTTCCCTCTTTCTCTCGTCGAGAGATTGAGCGAGAGAGAGAAAAAGAGAGAATGAGACTCGTTGGTGACAACAAGCTATATACCACGACGAGGCAACTATATAAATTGATTAGTTGGGTCGCTCGGCCGGTCGTTCGTTCGTTCGGTCGCGGATAGAAAAATCCTGGGAACGAGACCCCGACAAGAGGCCCGAGAGCGAGCTACTGAGCGAGCCAATGAAAATAAAAAGGATGTCAGATTGCCACGGCGTCGGAAGTTACGGATTAAGTTAGGAAGTAGACTGTTAGCGTCGCCTGAGAGAGAAAAAGTAACGAAGAATCACCCCGAGGAGGAGAAACAATCAAAAAATATACGCACTATGATTTCTCGCAGTTGGATTGGAAACTGTTGCTTCATATCCAAATAGGAATCCCTTCA
The DNA here is from genome assembly GCA_900474325.1 of Synergus umbraculus. Lineage (NCBI taxonomy): Eukaryota > Metazoa > Arthropoda > Insecta > Hymenoptera > Cynipidae > Synergus > Synergus umbraculus. Next base: position 21,558 of record UCOK01017775.1, read on the forward strand.
AAATAATTTAAGAATTCATTCTCATTTTGGGATTTTTTTATTTGGAATATTCCAATTGCGGACAGTTCCAACTGCGGACATCCCAACTGCGGACAGTTCCAACTTCAAGAGGTTGAAATTCGGTAGTTTGGAACATTGGGAAATTCCAGCTGCGGACATTTCCAATTGCGGACATTTCCAACTGCGGACAGTTCCAACTTCAAGAGGTTGAAATTCGGTAGATTCGAACTCCCAACTGCGAATAGTTAAAATCAGGCCTCTGCAATTCTATATTACTAAATTACGAGTCTCGAATTATATTAAAACTAAAATAACTTAAAAAAGATAAAAAACGCAAATCGTCTAGAATGTACACTTCCTAATTGATAAAATTAATTTGACGCTGACCTTTTGAATTGACGACGGTCATCGGCCGAGTGATAAGTTACTTGCCACTTTCGCCAGCGCCACGAATCACGTGGTCGACTCCCGGGGGGTGGTTGATACTGGAGTTTGTCGGGGTTGGGACCTTGACCCGAAGGCAAAGGTTGTTTTGGGTCAAACGCTCTCACACCGAAACTCCTCTCTTCTACCGAAAATGAAATATCTCGCCCCTAACTTCTTTTTTCCTCCAGACGGCGAAAATAAATTCAGTCTGAGTGATCATCGACATCAAATTGATACATAAAAGCGCCAATACTTTTAAGTCTCTAATTTAAAAACATCAAAGTATTTCTTGAAAAAGACTTAGCGTAATTACTCGATTCGTAGGCAGTTCAAAGATTAATTCGTGGGCGTAGTCAGGTACTTCGAAGGGCTTTAGAGCACGACTGCAAGATGCTCGAGGATGTTCGAGGGAGCCATATGTCAAGATTTTTTTTCTTGCAACGTTTTCTCCTTTTCTGAGAGGCTGGATGGAAGCGGGATGAGAATTAAAGAAGCCGAAGGGAAAACGGGGAAAAAGCGGCCGGTCTAGAGTCGAAAGAAAATTGAGACCAACATTTTTCACAAGTGTCGACACCCGAGAGTGTCTTAAATAAATCTAAACTTGAGGCACTAAATTTTAGTCTATATTCTGAACCTTTTATCTTTCGAGGAATCTCAGATGCAGATGTTGGATAAATACTATTTTGTGGAAAAGTTAACTCGCATGAGTAAATTCCCTCTATACTGGAGTCATAAATTGTGATTTAGAAGTTTGGAAGCCTCCCACGCCGGAATTTCCAACTGCGGACATTTCTAACTGGAATTTATGACTGCGGACATTTCGAACTATGAAAGCTTCCGATTGCGGAATTTTCTTGACCTATGACTCTTCCGACCGCAAGGTCGATTGATTTATCTCCATAAAAAGTCTAGGAAAGGGAGGTAGGGTTCGAAGTGCGAAAGGCAGTAGATATCGAATATAGAATATATGGGATATAGAAGGTCGGATAGAGTCCAAAGACCCTTCGTCTCCACCTGCAGAAGATGTGCACAGACTGAACGACAAAGGGGAGACTTAAGCGTCAACCCGTAGTGTGTATCAGAATGAGAAGGGGGTGGTTGGATTTCCCTAACCCAGATCCTTGGCCGTGACCCTGACCCGGACAACAGTCATAACGCAGCAACCAACCACCCTTGCACCTCGATGTTTTGCGTCGAGGAGGGTCTTTCTACGACTGAGCAGAGGGTCCGGGATTGGGACGTCCTCGCTGGTTCTGTCTGTCTGGCTGCCTAGTGGTTTACATTTTATCGCACCCCCTTCTTCTTGTCTGAGGGATCGCCCGGTCCCTCCATACTCTTCACATAGGATAGGGAAATATTCCCCAAAGTCGGAGGGCGAGGGTCCGACCCCGTGTATCGTTAATTGGCCCGCAATCACGAAATATTAGGGGATCGGTCTAGACTTGTCACGAGCCATGTCTCGGACACGAGACAGGTGTGAAACCTCTTATATCTATATCAAATGTCTTCATCTTCTCCTCAACTCTCTTCGATCAAATTTTCGGATTGATTCTTTTCCTGGATTCTTGCTCCCCTTCGGATATTATTGTTATAAATAATCTTATAAAGAGAAGCGAGTGAAGACTTTCTTTTTGGCTGAAGGGAATTCCAGTACATCTTGAGGGTAAAATAACTTGCAGAAGTAAATACCAGGGATAAAAGACATAACGTGGTCTCCCTTTCTTTCTTGAGAAGAAGGGTGCAGGGGTCTTAAATATCGGATGAAGGAGAGTCGGTAAGAAGCTGTAAGGTAGAAGTATAAGTATAATACGAGCAACTGTTGACTCCTCCTCTTGGCTCGTGCCACGAGCCAGAAGATTTCGAATCTTGTGGGGGAGTACGAGAAGAGTTGGGGTTCCTCCTGACTTCGAGGGGTTCTGAAAATAGGGGGACCCCCGTGTCTAATTATCTGGAAGCGCGCCACTCCCTCACACAAGGGACCCCTCTGCCTATATTGAGACACCTGGTGGTCTAGACATTTTCAAGACAGGGTGCAAGCGATACCTAACTACTTTCCTTCCTTTCTTCTCTTGTCTAGCCCTCAGGGTCTTGTCTGGCCCTCTAGCTTTATCCAGAAAATCCTGTTGCTTTCCTAGAATTCAAATAGAACAGGTACTTTTAAATACTGATCTGATTCTCTTTCCCTTAATTTATTCAATTTTCTGTTTGATTTAATTATCATGTTTACATTTATTTTCATTACTAATTTATTATTACGATTTGCTATTAGTTTTAGTAATTTGATTTGTTGGAACACGTATTTTGTTGGAAAAGGAAAAATGGATTATAGGAGTATCCGAATCTCGTATTAAGATATCAAATAGCAGAACTGAGGGATCGGAAGAGGAAGGAGCTTCCCTTTTCTGGTGGTAATTTACCACTTGGCCTCGGAGGAGTCAAAGAGAGACGGGGGTGAGCTTTTGCTTCTCGGGGGGTATGAATGAAATCCCTCCTGGAGGGTCGGCTTTGGGGTGTCTGACCCTCCAATACTCATCCTGCGACCCTGTCCTGGCCCAGGAGAACAGAAAACACCCTTGTTCACAAAACAATAACAGGTCCACCCCGAACAATCCACGTGTTTAGCAGACACCGGTTGCTTTACTAACCTGTTCGATCACCCCATCTACATAAACCGAATCAATTTCTGATTTTTTCTCTTCCAAGATTTATTCTTCGGTTTCTGAGTACGACAATTGTGTTATGCATTCAATATTTCGTTTTCGATTATCGGATTTCCAACCGCGGACATTCCCAACCTGGGACTCTTATACTGCGGGATTCCCAACTGTTCCAACTGCGGAACTTCCAACTGCGGACGTTTCCGACTGTGGAATTTCCAACTGCGGACATTCCCAACTGCGGACATTTCCAACTTCGGACATTTCCAAACGCGGACGCTTCCAAAAAATGCTGCAGATTGTTTAACTCTTTAAAAGCAGTGAAATTTAAATTAAGAGCTTTCGAAGTTGATGGAGCTTTCAAAGAACGCTATTTATCTTAAGCGAGAGGAATGTCTAAATTACGAGCTCAACTCGAATATCTGAGTTTGCTTATCGCCCGCCGCGGTTTCCCGCCTGCGAACACCTGTCGATCAGTGTCTTAACGCACATGCTACTTCAGCCGAGAGCACCTTGTGCTGATGTGTATCGATCCGTGACGCCCGAGTCAACCAACACTAACGCCAAACGGCTTCCACTTTAAATTTTCACCGCTCCGGAACAAATACTACTTAAATTCACATTTTCAAACTAAATTTTCTCTTCTATTCTCCCATCCGCTTAATCCTAGACATCTTTCGATCTTTAATCTTCACCAGCCAGTCTTTCCTCATTTCGTTCGGGAATTAATTAAAGAACTCGATTTCGGAATAAAGAAACCAGGTGTCGGGACTTTCAGGAACTTAAAATATATATATATTTAGTATAAAGAATAGTTCTCCAAATATTTTCGATGTGTACTTTTAAAGCCATGTGCTCCCGACGTCTGGAAAATGTCTGACGTAATCTCTTGAAGCTGATGTTAAGACCTCACATGGAGAGATTCAAGCTTTTTTTATGACCATGTCTTACCCCTATAAGTTCGCGTTCGAGATTTCCAAAGGGTGAGAGTTTATTCTGGTACCAAAACAACCCTGTAGCGCACACACGACACGAACGGCGCGACCTACCAACCCCCTGCGGACTTCCTTCCGCATTCGACACCAAAAATAGATGTTATAGAAACGTCTCTGCTCTCCCTACATTTCAGCCTTTCTCTTCATCTGTTTCACAATATTTCACCATCTTCGTACATTAATTGAAAGGCTTGCGATATTTTTGGAAAATGGGTCAAGATCAACTGATACGATACGGATTATTACATATGTTCCAACTCCGGCAACTTTTTTCTATGGCTATTCAAACTTCTGATTTAGAATTGAAACGCAACTAATTGTGGTCGCTTCCGAAAGTTTAATTTTCACCAGCGGACGTTTCCAACTGCTGAATTTCCAACTGCGGACGATTCCGACTGTTGAATTTCCAACTGCGGACATTTTCAACTTAGGACGATTCCGACTGTGAATATTTTCGACTGCGAATGCTTCCGACTATGGAATTCCCAACTGCGGACGCTCCCGACTATGAAATTTCCAACTGTGGACGCTTACGACTATGGAATTTCCAACTGCGAACTCTACCAACTGGGAATTCCACTCTGCGGACATTTTCAATTGCGGAATTTCCAGCTGCAGAAAGTTCCAACTGCGAACGCTTCCGTCGATGGGATTTCCAATTATCGATATTCAGACTGCGGACATTTTTAACTACGGACGCTTCCGTTTGCGGGATTTCCAACTGCGGACACTTTCAACCTCGGACGATTTCGACAGCGGATATTTTTGACTCCGGACTCTTCCAACTATAGAATTTCCAACTGTGGGTGCTTCCGACTTTGGAATTTCCAACTGTGGACGCTTTCCACTATGGAATTTCCAACTGCGGACGCTACCAACTGGGGAATTCCCCTCTGTGGAAATTTTCAATTGCGAAATTTCCAGATACAGAAGGTGCTAACTGTGAACGCTTCCTTCTACCGGATGTTCAATTACAGACGTTCTGACTTCGGAATTTCCAACTGCGGACGCTTCCGACTGTCCAATATCCAACTCTGGACATTTTCAACCTCCGACGCTTCAGATTGCGGAATCACAAACTAGAGACGCTTCTTATTACGTTTCCCAATTACCGAAGCTCTCCATTACAATATTTTCGACTGCGGACGCTACCGATTGTGGAATTTCCAACTGCGGACACTACCAACTATGGAATTTCCAACTGTGTCCGCTTTCTATTTCGGAATTTGCAACTACGAACATTTTAAACCTAGGACGATTCCGACTGCAGATATTTTCGACTGCGGACACTTCCGACTATGGAATTTCCAACTGCAGACGCTACCAATTTTGGAATTCCCCTCTGCGTACATTTTCAATTGTGGAATTTCCAGCTGCAGAAAGTTCCAACTGCGAACGCTTCCGTCGACGGGATTTCCAATTATCGATATTCAGACTGCGGACATTTTCAATTACGGACGCTTCCGATTGCGGGATTTCCAACTGCGGACACTTTCAACCTCGGACGATTCCGACAGTGGATATTTTTGACTCCGGACTCTTCCAACTATAGAATTTCCAACTGTGGGTGCTTCCGACTTTGGAATTTCCAACTGTGGACGCTTTCCACTATGGAATTTCCAACTGCGGACGCTACCAACTGGGGAATTCCCCTCTGTGGAAATTTTCAATTGCGAAATTTCCAGATACAGAAGGTGCTAACTGTGAACGCTTCCTTCTACCGGATTTTCAATTACAGACGTTCTGACTTCGGAATTTCCAACTGCGGACGCTTCCGACTGTCGAATATCCAACTCTGGACATTTTCAACCTCCGACGCTTCAGATTGCGGAATCTCAAACTAGAGACACTTCCTATTACGTTTCCCAATTACCGAAGCTCTCCACTACAATATTTTCGACTGCGGACGCTACCGATTGTGGAATTTCCAACTGCGGACACTACCAACTATGGAATTTCCAACTGTGTCCGCTTTCCATTTCGGAATTTGCAATTACGGACATTTTAAACCTAGGACGATTCCGACTGCAGATATTTTCGACTGCGGACACTTCCGACTATGGAATTTCCAACTGCAGACGCTACCAATTTTGGAATTCCCCTCTTCGAACATTTTCAATTGTGGAATTTCCAGCTGCGGAAGGTGCGAACAGCGGAAAATTTACTCTCGGACTCTTCCCAGTGATTCATCATATTTCTGGCTCCCTAGTTCAACTGATTTCTCGAAAATGATAAATAAATTCATGAAATATTTAAAAATAAACTATTGGAGGTAGGTTGAAGGTTGAGAGACATAAACAGAAGTTTGTCATGCCATGGCAGTTTGTCGGGAAAAAGCGTGCATCCTGCGTGCCTTACGGGCGTAGCCACGAGACCGACGGGTTCTACAGTCTACACTCTACAGTTCTACAGTAATACAGCGTATATAGCGTTCACATGCAGGGACGCCCTTGTGTCACGGGGTTGGAAAGGGCCAGCTGCAAGGCGCTCAAGCGAGACCGACCAAGAACACGTACTCGGAAACGTTGTAAAAATAATTATTAAAGCCGTTACCAGGCACTACTTGTTTGCCTCGATCTCCCTTATAGAACGTTATAACATACCTTAGAAACAGAAAGTTTAATTTTTTATTTAACTCATATTCTGAGAAATGTAATAACAGAAGGGATTTTTTTCAATTTGAATGCTTCCACATTCCGAGGACTCAAAATTTAAAAACTCTTGTGTATAAAATCATATCTGTTGATAAATTTTGAGCTCAGGATTGAAATTAAAGACACAGGCGCCGAAAGGTTTTTTTTTTTTGCGAACTCTGCACTAAATATATCGGGTGTCCGATCGATTCTCTCCATGAAAGGCGTCGAGTTTCAGGGAAACTTGTAATTTTACACAGACGCACTTGCATGCACTCATGCACAATGTAGAGAAAAAAAATGGTTTCAAGCGTCGCGTCAGAGTGTGTAACGAATGACCAAGAATCATCAATCCCAGCCAGCGAAGCGGGAATAATTCGAAATTATTATTCTTTATTCTTCCTTCGGCAGTTGCCTCGGTAGCAGAGAAAAATCGATTCGATGCAATTTCGGGATTATTATTTCCCAAGCCGATAGGCGTCTCCCTTGAATCGTCACACAAGAGTGACTCCAGCTCCACCATTTTGTCAATCATTCCTTCAATAAACGAGGCTTTACGAAAGGTTGCACAAATTTTTAATAAATAAGTCGAGATATCCTTGTGAATAGAATAATCCGGAATTAGGAAGCCTTAGAAGGTCTTCTAGTTATTTATGTCTGGATTTAAATAAGATCTCAGGAATTTTATTGTCCTGGCTTGAAAAAATACGTGAAATCATTCATTTGCACAGGATTTTCAGCAACAACCTGTCCCTCGGCTTCTAACCGTCAGGGTTCTAATGGGAGCAACGGCTCTTTCGTTCGCCAGCCATCTGTCGTAGTAGGTATACCGTAAAATGGTTTGTCGAAATTAAAGTCAGCTGAGACGTTTCGTACACTTTCGCGAGACGAAATCAACTGGTTCTTCATCCAGCTGTCCTGGAAACCGTTTCTTATTCCCTAAAAACAATTCTCCACTTCTGCCTAACAAAAAATCGAAAACTTTAATTAAAAAAGATTAATTTTGAAAAAAATAATTTGTCTCGGAGCTGCGAATGTTATCTACGATCAGCTTGGCAATAAAATTCTGACGCTTGGAATAATAGGCGACAGCTGCTAGAGCTGCCACTGAATTTTGCGAGAGATATATTCTCCCGATAAAAACAAGCTAAATGTCGAAGGTGTTCGAAAAAATACCTGGAAGTTCAGGACATGGGGAATAAGTAAAGGAGAAAAGAGAAAGTGAAAAGTTTTGATTTTCGTTTAAACCTGAGGATCTGACAAAAAGGTTTACATGGTATTCGAATATGGACTTCTTTTTCTCTTGGGAACACGCGTGCCTCCACACGCTCGATAAAACTGTCAAACTCATCCATCCGGGGATTTCGAAGGATATCCGTAAACCGGTGTAGTACATTTGCTACCGAGTTTCCCCAAAATCGAGCGACTCGCGTGATTCCGTTTGAATCTTTCGCTTCTCTTGAGCGGAATCGATTCATTTCAGATTTCAATTTTACGACTCGATGCTTTAGAGTTTTATTAGATTTCAATTTAGGACTTCACTCAAAATTTGGAACTTTATTCAATTATAACTTCTCGATCAATTTCCCGACGTTGGAGCTCATTCTTCCTACTTTTCCCGACTTGTTAGTTCATTTTTCCTACTTTTTTAAAGTGTCCGGATACTTTTTCTTCTTTTCCCGATTTTTTAGCTCAGTTTTTCCTACTTTCCTGATTGCTTAGCTCATTTCCCAATCATTTCCTGCATTTTGATCATTAATCTTATTTTTCTCGATCGTATCGCTCATTTTTCCTATTTTCCCGTATATCTAGCTCATTCATCCTACTTTTCCCGACTTTTTAGTTCATTTTTCCTGCTTTTTCAATGTCTCCGGCTCCTTTTTCTCCTTTTCCCGATTTTTAGCTCATTTTTCCTACTTTTCCCAACATTCTAGTTCATTTTTCCTACATTTTCAAAGTGTCCGGATACTTTTTCTTCCATTCCCGATTTTTTAGCTCAGTGCTCCCACTTTTCCCGAATTTAGCGCGTATTTCTTACTTGAGCGACTTTATAACTCATTTTCCCTACTTTTCCCGAATTTAGCTCAGTTTTTCCTACTTTTCCCGAATTCAGCTCATTTTCCATACTTTCCCGATTGCTTAGCTCATTTCCCAATCATTTCCTGAATTTTGATCATTAATCTTATTTTTCTCGATCGTTTAGCTCATTTTCCTACTTTCCCGTATCTCTAGCTCATTCATCTTACTTTTCCCGACTTTTTAGTTCATTTTTCCTACTTTTTCAATGTCTCTGGCTCCTTTTTCTTCCTTTTCCCGTTTTTAGCTCATTATTTCTACTTTTCCCTAATTTAGCTCATGTTTTCCTATTTTCCTGGCTGGTTAGCTCATTTTCCCTTCCTTTTCTGGATTTAGCTCATTAATCATACTTTTTCCATCTTTTGGTTCAGTTTTCCTACTTTTCCGTCTTTCCAGCTCATACATCCTACTTTTCCCGAATACAGCTCAGTTTCCCTGATTTTCTCGAGTTTGTAGTTCAATTCTTCTATCTTTTCCTACTTAAGAATTAATTTTTTCTATTTTTCCCATCTCTCTAGCTTCTTTTTCCTCCTATCCCGATTTTTTCGCTATTTTTATTACTTTCCCCACAGTTAGCTAATTCTTCCTACTTTTTTTCGACTTTTTAGCTTATTTTTCCTACTCTGCCCGACTTTTTCGCTCATTCCTTCTATTTTTCCCGAATTTAGCTCAATCTTCCTAATCTTCCCGAATTCAGTTAATTTTTCTTACTTTCTTCAGTTGTTAGCTCATTATTTCTACTATTCTCTCGACTATTTCTAACTTTCCAGCTCATCCTTCCTACTTCCATACTTTTTCTGCCTTCTTACCTCATTCTTCCTACGTTTCCCGAATTTATCTCATTCCTTCTACTTTTTCCGACTTTCTAGCTCATTTTTCCGATTTCTTCAAGTGTTAAAAAAACCATCTGTAAATTTCCACGCGTCTTATTAAATTAGGTTGGGTTGAATGAAACTTTATGAAACGATACAAAAGAAATAAATGACTTCTTGGAAGAAAATAATCAGAGTGCAGTTACCCGAGATATCAATATCGAGAATTCCCATGCACTCGATAAAAAATTAGTTATAGTTTTGTTTTCTCATTCCGCTTTTGCACGAGTGTCACAATGTTTGAGAAGTCTTCTTTTTTCCTTTCGGTCGTTTTCCTCGGACCGTGTTTGGATATAATTCCATCTTCCCGAGCAAATGTTCGCTGTCACGCGCCTTTAAACAAATAATGCAGGCCGGCTGCTGACACTCTGTTTCCTCTCCTTCGTCATTTCGAGGTACAGTATTATGTTTAGGGTTAGTCAGAAATTATACATTCGAGGATTTTCCCAGATTCGAGATAATAGGACAATGGGATAAAATTAGATCGAAAAGTAAACTTGCTGGAAAGAAAAATAAAATTAAGCGTCTCAAAGCCTTCAGTTTTATTTTATTTACTGAAACGTGACGTTTAACTTGATATTTTTACGACAGAAAATATACCTTCGATTTGCAAAATTGACAGCTATAAGGATATAATTGTGCCTGGTGTTTTTTTTTATTTTTATTTTTATCGCGATGACAGCATCTGCCACGAAAAGCGAGAAACGCACTTATGAAATATACGTATTTTAATTAACTTATCGCATAATCGGAGTGACAGCTGCCGTCTGCGCGTGCGTCTAATTGGTCTCCTTCCAAAGAAAGAGTCGTGTTTTCCGCACTTAACTGTCCAGAAAGTTAATGATTAATTTCTGTTAATTCGCCTCGGCATTAAAATATGACACATTTGATTAATGCCGATAAGCGCAATTGTAAATTATCAAGAAATGAGAGTACCATGATGAAAAAAAAAATTCAGGATCCAAGTGATAGGAAGTTGGTAGGCACGACACGCGTGTTTTTAAATAATTCATACAAGACACGCCCGAGTGCGTTCTTGCGTTCTCAGTCGTGTTCAACATTGAAAGAGTCGAATTTTCTCAAATTTCAAACACTTGTAAAAAAAAATTCCGACAGTTTGCTATTTTACTAAATATACATCATTATTTCGTCTTTTCCGACTTTATAGCTCATTCTTCCCAATTTTTCCGAATTTAGCTCATTTTTCCTACTTTTCCCGACTCTTTAGCTCATTATTCATACTTTTCCCGAATCTAGCTCATTTTCACTACTCTTCCCGATTTTTAGCTCATTGTCAAACTTTTCCCGCCCATCTAGCTCATTATTTCTAATTTTCCCGAATTCAGCTCATTCTTCCTACTTTTCCCGAACTTTTTAGCGCGTTCTTCCTATTTCCACAAAGTTAGCTCATTTCCCCTACTTTTCCCTGCTTTTTAGCTCATTTATCCTACTTTTCCTGTTCTTTAGCTCATGTTTCCTACTTTTCCCAGATGTAGCCCATTTTCCCTTCTCTTACCGACTTTTTAGCTCATTATTTTTAATTTTCCCGAATTTAGCTCATTCTTCCTACTTTTCCCGACCTTTTTAGCGCATTATTTCCTATCTTTCTCGACTCGTTAGCTCATTTCCCTACTTTTTACGCCTCATCAGCTCATTTCCCCACTTTTCCTAATTTTAGCTCATTTATCCTATTTTTCCCGTTTCTTTAGCTCATTTTCTCTACTTTTCCCGTCTCTTAAGCTCATTTATCCTACTTTTGCCGAACTTTTTGGCGCGTTCTTCCTATTTCCACAAATTTAGCTCATTTCCCCTACTTTTCCCGGCTTTTTAGCTCATTTATCCTACTTTTCCCGTTTCTTTAGCTCATGTTTCCTACTTTTCCAAGATGTAGCCCATTTTCCCTACTCTTCCCGACTTTTTAGCTCATTATTTTTAATTTTCCCGAATTTAGCTCATTCTTCCTACTTTTCCTGACCTATTTAGCGCATTATTTCCCATCTTTCCCGACTCGTTAGCTCATTTCCCTACTTTTTACGCCTCATCAGATCATTTCCCCACTTTTCCTGAATTTAGCTCATTTATCCTATTTTTCCCGTTTCTTTAGCTCATTTTCTCTACTTTTCCCGTCTCTTTAGCTCATTTATCCTACTTTTTCCGAGTGGAACGCATTTTCTCTACTCTTCCCAACCTTTTAGCTCATTATTCACCTATTTCCCGTCTCTACAGCTCATTCTTCCTAATTTTCCCGAATTTAGCTCATTCTTTCTATTTTTCTCGAATACAGCTCAATTTGACTACTTTACCTGCATATATCTCATTTTTCCTACTTACCCGACTTTCTAGCTCATTAATCCTACTTTTTCCGTGTCTATAGCTGATCATCCATTCCAATAGTTTGCTCTTTTACTAAATATACATCAGTAGCTATATTTGTAAGTGGCTTTAATCCCTGTCTCTGCACCAGAAGTTCTCGGGCCAGTGAATATCAAGGTTCGAGGTGGAAAACGTCCCCTTTAGACTATATGCGTGAATGATTATTGTCTAATTCGCTTGCATGTTCATTCCCACCTTTCGATTTGCGTACGCACCTATAAACCTACCTACCTACCAACCTACCTATCAATATGTCACCTTTCTACCTTCCTACCTGTCACCAGCTAGCAAACGTATTCTATATAGTCATGTAGTCAATAAGCACACGCTCCAAAGACAGGGGAGTGTGGAACAGCCTCTTTCTCTATTCTTCTGTATTTTTCAACGTGCACCTCTTTCCCTTTTTCTCCCTTTTATTTTCTCTTTCCCTGTTTCCTTCCCCATAACACCGGTTCAACTTTTTCTTCGGGAAGATGCAAGGCAAATGTCAGTATCGGCAATGCCTCACTGAAGGGGTCGGTCCTAGGGCGCGAATGAGGGCGTAATTAATAAGAGATCCTCTCCTATCCCACACGCAGTTCACCCTTCCGGTTCTTACATTTTTTAACCTGATGCATTCATGTCCTGACGATTACATCCGGGCTAATCATAGTCTGGAAAATGAGCTTTTGAAATGATCTCTCTTGAACTCTTAACTCATTTTTTATGCTCTTAAATCGTATTTTCTATTTTTGAGCTCATTTTCCCGACTTCCAACTAATTTTTTCCGACTTACAGATTATTTTTCGGGGTTTGAACATTTTTTTCTGACCCGTAGCTCATTAATTCGACTTTTTACACATTTTCCGACCAGTAGCTCAATTTTCCAACTTCTTATGACTTGGCAGCTCATTTTACAACTTCTAATTGAGATTTTCCTACCAGTAGCTCAATTTTCCAAATTATTCTGACTTGACAGGTCATTTTCCAACTTCTAATTGATATTTTTTGACTTTTAGCTCATTTTCAAACTTTTAATTGATATTTTTCGATTAGTAGCTCAATTTTCCAAGTACTTCTAACTTTATAGTTCACTTTCCCTGCTTGCAGTGCATTTTTCTTACAAATATCTCATTTTTCCGATTAATAGCTCATTTTTCTAACATATAGTACTATCTATAGCTTTCTTACTTATTTTCCAACTCGTAGCTCATTTTCTGACTTTTAGCTCGCTTTTCCAAATTTTCCCAACTTTTTAGCTTATTTTCCCCAGTTTTTCCAACTTTTCACTCGTTCTTCAGACTTCTTGCATCGAATAAAAAAATGTACTCGTTTCCACTTCATAATTCGGCAATGAAATTTATGGCCCCGCCTCTTCTCAGCCCCAGCTTTGGGCCTTGCACACGTCTAATTGTTTCCTGTGCCAATATTGATCATTTCTTGGCAGTTTTAAAAGAAAAAATTCTCTCTTTTCGAGTCAAGGAGCCGTACTTAATTAGAGACGTGCCGACCGAAAGCTTCTCCGGAAATTGAACGTGAGTTATCTTGGGTTCATGAAGTATCTCAGAAAGGCCGAGGTTACGCGAAATTAGTCTCATGGACTTAAGTAACTTTTCCTAATTAAAATTAGAATGCTTCATTTACTTTATCAAATTTATTTTTTATCTTCGGTAAGGGCGAGTTAGAACACTATGGAAAAATATTTTTGAAATTCAGTATATAGGTTAAGTGCTTCATTAAATTGATCGCAATTTTCCAACTGCTAATTAAGTCTTCTTAAATTGTATTTTAATTGGATTTGAATTCTCTCGTAATCAAATTCTTATTTAAGATAAATAAATTGAATTAAGTCTTCAAGGACTTTACTTGAGAACGGGAGGACGTCTTTCTCGAGTTCGCTGACTTGGGGGTCGGTAATTTAATTTTGTGAAGAACGCGAGTGCAAAAAGAAATCAATTTTCTCTCATTTTACACTACGCACATGCGTGAATCGCAATTCCGAAAGCCGGTAAAACAGATTCGAAGCCTCTCGACTCCCACTGAAAACTGGCGACATCTGGAAGCAAATTTCGTAACTTTCAAGACCACTCTTGAGCTCCTCGATAAAATCGTTCTCTACTATATTATTATTTTATTTTTTTAAATCTGACAGTGAAAAACTTAATAAGATAAATATTAAACATTTTATTTCTCTTATTTTATTTAAACTTCTATATTTCAATAAAAATTATTTCCCCCATTTTAGTCTTTATTTTTTTCCCATTTGCAATTTTTTACATAAAAAATAATCTGTACTTTAAATTTAGATTTAGAGCCTTGTTTTGAGTTTTCTTGGCCGGATACGAATTCAGTGAGATGGCCATGCACGCTTTACTTTTATTACTGGTTTTATTGAACTTAACGAGGGCAATTGAGATGATATGGAAGCCTTGATTTTGCGATAGAGCGTTCAGCCGATAATGCTCTCCTGCTAATATAAAACAAAAAAAAATAAAAACTACTTCCGAAAAGTGTTCTTGACTCGTGATTTATATTATTTTTTTCAGCCTTTATAGCTTTCGAGTTTATAATAGTTAGAATTATAATAGAACCACTTTAAGGACAATTGAATATTAAAGATTTGTTCTTTTCTTTTCCAGCACTTGTACAACATGCAAACTGGCGAGGGTGCATTCAGGGAAAGGGGCAGAGGTCGAGGAAAGGGTGCAACTAGGGTGAGTTTATTATTCTCCATACTTGATTATTACAGCTAATTTCACAAAAGTACAAAGGAATCGATCAAAAAATGAGCACGGAAGTCAATTTAATTTCAATCAGCAAACTAATTTTATTTTCCGAGAATTATTTCGACCAAATCCCACCGCTGTCACAAAATATTTAATTTTTAATTCGGACTGGGTAATTTTGTACATAATTAATTTAATTTAAATTTGTTTCAATATTTTAAATAAAACGTTTCTCATAAAGGAAACAAGTTCCGGTTATATCATTCTGCATCTTAATTTAGCAGGTCTACTTCTGGCAGAGTGGATAATATTAATCGTACGTTGATGTCACTCATTGTGTTTCTTACGCTTAAATGCAGACCGCCAGTGGTAAACAGTGTGATGTAAATTGTGCAAATGAACTCGTAATTGTTACATATTTATGACTCATTCTGACGAGAAAGAGAATTCCATCAAGTTTCATCAACTTTATTAAATAATTATCCTCAAATTTTTCATTACGGTGATTTTTTCTCGCTTTTTGCATTTTCTAAACACATTTTTAAAAAATTTCAATAGTTTACTATTTTATCAAATATATATCATTATTTCTCCTTTCTCGAATTTATAGCTCATTCTTCCTACTTTTCCCGACCTTTTTAGTGCATTTTCCCACATTTTCCCCCTTTTTAGCTCATTTACCCTACTTTTCCAGAATGTACCTTATTTCCCCTACTTTTCCCGAATTTAGCTCATTTTCCCTACTCTTCTCGACTTTTTAGCTAATTATTCAACTTTTCCCCGCCCCTCATGTTGATTATTTCTAATTTTCCCGAATTTAGCTCATTCTTCCTACTTTTCCCGACATTTTTAGCGCATTTTCCCTAAGTTTCCCGCTTTTAGCTCATTTATCGTACTTTTCCAGAATGTAACTTATTTCCTCTACTTTTCCCGTTTATTTAGCTCATTTTTCCTACTTTTCCCGAATGTAACATATTTCCCCTACTTTTCCCGTTTATTTAGTACATTTTCCCTACTTTTCCGCCCCTTTAGCTCATTTTCCCTACTTTTCCCACCTCTTTAGCTCATTTTTCCTACTTTTTCTGCTCCTTTAGCTCATTTTCCCTACTTATCCAAGATTTAGCTCAGCTTTTTGCATTTCCTAAAAATGCACAGAAGCTGTGAATAGATTTCTGGGGTACAAATGGAAACTCGAAGCCGGCTTATCGACCTTTCGTATTCTCTTTTTGTTTCATTTCGTTTCTTCTTTTTTCCATTCTTGTATTTCTTGTTTAGTCTTTAAAGTCGCCATAATGTCCTGCTATGTCCTCGATTCTTTTTATATAACTGCAACGTGAGTTTAAATACAATCAGAGACTTAAAATTCCCAGCTTTTTGTGCAAGAATTTTAAAAGAGCATTCATTATTATTAATTAGCGATATTAGCATCTTTTCTCAGAAATTTAATGATGATTATAAATTTGATCGACTTGATTTTGGAATCTTTTAAAAAGTCAAACTACCCCCTGGCACGAACATGCCAGAGGCGATTGGATGGCACCAGTGGCGCTCAGCAATTGCAAGATCGATAACTCATCTGAGTTGAACCGAAAAAAAGATGAACTCCAACTTTTTAATACGTTAAACTTTTCAGATCAAAATTTTCCCACCTCTATAGCACAGGACAATCTATTTCGAAGTGTCTCCTCGATTAAATTTAAAATGAGATTTTTAAATTAAAAAATCGAGCTCAATTTAGAAACGGAATTAAATTTGAAACGCAAATTTAAAAATACAATTCACCGAATTTAAATTCGTATAATTGGGTAACAAAAATAGAGTCAGGTGATGTGCTGACTTGATGGCTTTCAAAAAAAAAAAATGTTTAAAACATGCGCTACGCATTTCAATGAGTTGGAATTGAAACTCGAAGCTGGGGGAAAAAAAATATAAATAAAAGTAGAAAACGGAAAATGGAGGAACTGGAGGCTTTCTAGAATTCCCTACAATAGTTGAGGAGGGGATGGTATGACAATTTACATATATAGATAGAATTCGCTGCTTTAAAAGCAGGAAAATTTTAAACATGGCGCTGGGAACGAGGAAAGGCAGGCGCACCACGCGTCGATCAATAGCGCCTTGTTTAATATCAGTTCTCAAACTCTGTACAGCCAGCCTCAAGATGAAATGAATTTGTCTTATGCTCGAATTTCCATCAGTTGAAAAAAAATTAAATAAACTTGGAAACACGAATTTTGGGGAGACTAAATTTTACTGATCCGGCTCAAGGATCTACGTGGAAATCTGCATGGATTTCTGCACGGATATCCACTTGAAATCCACGTGGAAATCTACTTAGATATCCACTTGGAAATACCTAAAAATACCTAAAAATCCACGTGGAAATCCACATGGACGTACACGTGAATTTCCACGCAGACTCCACGTGGATCTTTTCACCAGAAAAGAGCGATTTACTGTAAGGTGAATGCTTACAAGCGGCTTTATGAGAGCGTAAATCGTGCGTGAGCTCGCGTAGTACTCGAGACCCTCCTCCACAATCACCACAAACTATACCACCAAGATTTGTATCTTCTCCATTGTATGTTCCTTCGCATGTAAAAGCTCGACTCTACAGGCTCTGGTACATGTAACTCCTCTTAGGACGACAATCTTCTTGCTCCCTGACTACCACACTTCAAAATGTAAACAAAGCGTTTCCATTTTGTCCCTTCTCGTGAATTGATGATCCTGTAGCTTATTCTAGAAGCAGGAAGAACAGATGATTCAAATTCGCAGTTTCCGGACAGCTAGAGACTTAATTACATAATAATCAGTTCGTATAGGACAATTTTCCGAAGGGGCAATTTTAAGTTGGTCCCCACAGGGCCCTATGTAGTTTCCCTACTTATAATGTTGCACCCACGATAGCAAACTATGAAGGAACAGAGAAAACAGGATCACTAAAGTAGTTTTTTATTGAAACGAGGAAAGAAGAATTACGAAAGTAATTTTGTTATCGGCATAGGGACAACAGGATTACTAAAGTAGTTTTATCTCTCTAAGAGAGAAAACAGAATCACTAAAGTAGTTTCTCCTGTTCCAGATCCAAAAGTAAGTTAGTAATCCCGTTCTCCCTGTTTCAATTACAAAATTACTTTAATCATCCTGTTTTCCCTGTTCCAGATACAAAACTACTTTAGTAATCCTTTTGTCCCTATTCCGAACAGGATTACTAAAATAGTTTTGTATCTGGAACAAAGAAAACAGGATCACTAAAGTAATTTTGTAATTGAAACAGGGACAGAAGGATTACTAAAGTAATTTTATTATCGGAATAGGGACAACAGGATTACTAAAGTAGTTTTGTAATTGAAACATGGACAACAGGATTACTAAAGTAACTTTGTTATCGGACTAGGGACAACAGGATTACTAAAGTAGTTTTGTTATCGGAATAGGGACAACAAGATTACTAAAGTAGTTTTGTATCGGGAGCAAGGACAGAAGGATTTCTAAAGTAGTTATGTAATTGAAAGTGGGACAGCAGGATTACTAAAGTAGTTTTGGTATCGGAATAGGGAAAACAGAACTACTAAAGTAGTTTTGTACCTGCAACATGAAAAACAGGATCACTAAAGTAGTTTTGTAATTGAAACAGGGACAGAAGGATTACTAAAGTAATTTTATTATCGGAATAGGGACTACAGGATTATTAAAGTAGTTTTGTACCTGCAACATGGAAAACAGGATCACTGAAGTGATTTGGTAATTGAAATAGGGACAGAATGATTACTGAAGTAGTTTTGTTATCGGAATAGGGACAATAAGATTACTAAAGTAGTTTTGTATCTGGAGCAGGGACAGAAGGATTTCTAAAGTACTTTGTACTTGAAACAGGGACAGAAGGATCACTAAAGTAGGTTTGTAATTGAAAGTGGGACAGCAGGATTACTAAAGTAGTTTTGTTATCGGAATAGGGACAACAGGACTACTAAAGTAGTTTTTTATCTGGAGCAGGGACAGAAGGTTTTCTAAAGTAGTTTTGTAATTGAAACAGGGACAACAGAATTACTAAAGTAGTTTTTTTTATCTGGTACAGAGAAAACAGGATAACTAAAGTAGTTTTGTAATTGAAACATGGACAACAAGATTACTAAAGTAGTTTTGTATCTGGAGCAGGGACAGCAGGATTACTAAAGTAGTTTTGTAATTGAAACATGGACAACCGGATTACTAAAGTAATTTTGTTATCGGACTAGAGACAACAGGATTATTAAAGTAGTTTTGTTATCGGGATAGGGACAACAAGATTACTAAAGTAGTTTTGTATCTGGAGCAGGGACAGAAGGATTTCTAAAGTAGTTTTCTAATTGAAAGTGGGACAGCAGGATTACTTAAGTAGTTTTGGTATCGGAATAGGGACAACAGGACTACTAAAGTAGTTTTGTTATCGGAATAGGGACAACAAGATTACTAAAGTAGTTTTGTATCTGGAGCAGGGACAGAAGGATTTCTAAAGTATTTTGTAATTGAAACAGGGACAGAATGATCACTAAAGTAGTTTTGTAATTGAAAAGGGACAACAGGATTACTAAAGTAGTTTTGTATCTGCAACAGAGAAAACAAGATCACTAAAGTAGTTTTGTAATTGAAACAGGGACACCAGGATTTTTAAAGTAGTTTTGTACCTGGACATGGAAACCAAAATCACTAAAGTAGTTTTGTAATTGAAATAGGGACAACAGGATTACTAAAGTAGTTTTGTATCTGGAACAAAGAACACAGGATCACTAAAGTAATTTTGCAATTGAAATAAGGACAGAAGGATTACTAAAGTAGTTTTGTTATCGGAATAGGGACAACAAGATTACTAAAGTAGTTTTGTAATTGAAACATGGACAACAGGATTACTAAAGTAATTTTGTTATCGGAATAGGGACAACAGGACTACTAAAGTAGTTTTGTTATCGGAATAGGGACAACAAGATTACTAAAGTAGTTTTGTATCTGCAACAGAGAAAACAAGATCACTAAAGTAGTTTTGTAATTGAAACATGGACAATAGGATTACTAAAGTAGTTTTGTATCTACAACAGAGAAAACAAGATCACTAAAGTAGTTTTGTAATTGAAACATTTACAACAGGATTACTAAAGTAATAGAGGGACATAATGTAAAGGCGCGCCTTCATGGTACCTCCAGACGACCAACATTAAAAAATGACTAAACTGGGCAATTTCCACTCGGGTAGCTCTGACGAATATTCCAATTATCGGATCGAGTTCTGTCTAGTCAAGAAAGGTGCTTTAACTGCGATCTTTCAAGCGTTCCGTTACGTGAGGAATGGGGTAAACTGGTAAAGTTGCCCCTAACACTCGAACAGCGATTGGAAGTGGTAAGCGGTTCCTGGAGGCTTCGTTTATTAACGTCGCTGCAACAAGTTGCAGAGCGCGTTGCCCGTTGAATAAGGCCTCCTCTCACCACCCCAAACCCTACTGCCTCGTCATCCCCTTTCAAGGAAATCGAGCAACCCTCAGTTCTGGATAACCTGACCTCATCCCCGACAAATGTCCTACCCACTAACCACTTGTCGTTCACCATGAACAATTCGAGTTGCTACCAATGAGGTATTCACGTTTCCAAATCTCCTCTGATAGCTTGCAACGGATTCGGAATTGAGTAACTTGTGGGTAATCTAATCCAATAGTTGGATCCGTGAAACAACTTCTCGAATTAGAACACAGATTGATCAAGTTTTCGATGCTTGAAATTTCCAAGCTTCGGAACTTGGATAGGCTAGATACAATGTTGTGGTAACTGGTCCCAACAAGCCCTAGATTGATTCACTGTTGTTCAAGCAGAGACAATTAGAAGGCCTAAGGGTGGTGCGTTTTGGGTTTAGAATCCAAAGCTGGTAGTCTTCCAAATTTGCAAAATAATCTCATCTTCAGTGTCTACGTCCTCATGTGAAGTCCGGGCGTGGATGAGACGAATTAAAAATAGACGGATCGATGCCAAAAAAAGAAGTCTGAAGAGAAATGGAAGATAAATGGAAAGTAAATGAGAGAGATGGAGGACTGGGAAGAAATATAACGAAAACAAAGTTTCGTCGTCGTCGAAGTCCGTATTGCCATGGCTACCCGGCTTGGTGGGAAGAGAAGCAGCGGAGGGAGTTCGAGAGGAGAATGCACCTCTGGAGGAAGAGGGATGAAGAGGAAAGAGGAGCCAGCTGAGAGGAAAGTAGAGGGAAAGAGGGAAAGAGGGAGCGAGAGAAGGGGAGTTAAATACACGTCGAATTTAAAATTCAAATAGAAATTGTAGTCTCCAATCTCTTTGGAGGCTCTTAAAGCTGGAACATCTATTCAGTATCTATGAAACTACGAAACTATAGCTAGGAAGTAAAAAGTTCCAAGTAGGATTTTCACGTGTATTTCAATGTGAATTTTGAAGTAGCTTTCCATGTAGATTTCTAAATGGATTTCCAAGTGGATTATTTTATTTTAAGACTAGGGAGTGAAAAGTATGTTTAGGTATCCGCAAGCGAGTTGTGACCTCCGCAAAAAAAAGAGTGAATGAAATATTGATTCTGAATTGTATTGCAATTGTATATCTTTGGACAGAAACGTTAAAAGAATGAATAATGAATGAGAGGGCAGATTGAAGAAATATGATGAAACGAAAGTTTCATCGTCGTGCCCATATCGCCATGGCTACCCAGCTTGGTCGAAGGGGTCGGAGGAGGTTAAGAGGAGAATGCACCTCTGAGGAAGAGGAACGAAGAGAAAATAGAAGAGGAAGAAAGAGGAAAAGAGGAGAGCCGAGAGAGGAGGAAGAGAGACGGTGCAGCGTATAGTAGGAGGTTGGAGAGCAAGGGGATTCCCTGCCTCCAGCAGGGAAATGTTTATATATCGGAAGAAACGAAAAGCGACGGCGGAGGCGGGTTGGTGGGGCGGACCCGGAAAGACACGAATGTTTCCGAGGCTCATGGGGAACGCAAAGAAGTATCGAGACGCGTACTTGACGCGCCGTGTCGGTTGGCAGCACTGGAAACGACCAACCAGAATTCGAGAGTCAGCGGAAAGATGCGTGGAGTCACTGAGAGGGATGGAAAGACAGAGAGGTGGAGATGAAGACGAAAAGAGGATAGAATAGACCGACAAGACCGCGTTAGGAATTGCTCGCGTTCACACGGGAGTCGTTCTCCACGCGATTAAGCGTATCAAGTTTATATAAAAACTCCGAGTGAACTTGAATTTGATGTCGCTGATGCACGAAGTTAATTCTGTTATTGTGAAATCCGGTCTTTTAACAATCATCTGGTCCGCGAATCTGAAAAGCCGGCTACCGGCTTCCAGACACGAGGAAGACAACAAGGAGGAAGATTTGAATCGCGTGTGACATTGTCCACTTATTTCCGGCCCACCGGAAACGAAGATTTTTGCATTTGGTGGGTGTGGCGAGATTTGAGTGAGGACTTTTCTTCCTTGCAGTTTTCGACAGAGTTTTGGCGGTTCTTTTTAAGGGAGGTGAGTGGGGGTTGTGGAATTATTTCTCGATTGAGGGGAGTTGATTGAAAAGTGCCAAATCCGGGAGGCCGGACATCTCTGAAATCTTTATTTTCATTTTGCAAGATTTTAATGCAGATTTGTGAGATTATTGAAAATTCTTCTTTTTTGAGAAGATTTTGAAGCAATTAACTGTCTGAGTTGTCGGGTTGGTCTCTATATGGTTTATATTCAATCGGGATTTTTTATTCTGGGATATTAACCACGTGTCTAGCCACGTGTATTTCAAAACGAGGGGAGTCGACCCTTAGGTCTAAACAGAAGATTAACAAGGAGGGATTGGTCTACACACATGGCTCAGCAGGTCGAGAAATTTTTAAAGAAAGATGATTGACGTGCCAAAGAAACTTGCTTTCAAAACCTTGCAATAAGCGGGAAAAATTTGCTCTAAACGAACCTCGCTTTATGATAAATTCCGGCTGAACTTCCGCGGAACAAAAACCAAGATCTTTACCCTCGGGATCTTTTATTATTTGGGCTTGACTACCTGATCCGTTCTTTCATAATTGATCAAATTTAGAGCATCTTTTTGTCTGGAAAGCATCCAATTTTCCTGATCATAATTTTTTGTTCTTTATTTGTAAAAGGGAATTGAATTCTTTCTGAAATTAAAGCATGAAGGTTTTGTGAATGGTTTCTGAGGCCAACAGATTGCCTGACTTGGTACATAAATTCATGCCTCACATCGAACGACCGTGAACAGAGCAATTGTTCAGAGACGCACATTTTACGACCAGTTACTGTTCTCTCAAACTGTCTCGACACTCTTGTGATTGAAGATGATTGTTGAAACTGGAATCAAATCGCGGAAAATCTCGACTAGGGTTTTCAGCTTCGAAATAATTAATTACTTGATCCTTGAGGACGCTCGCGGAGAAAAAAAGCAATTTCAGCGATTTCATTAATTTTATGCGACCAGCAATTTAAACTCCATAAGCGGGACGGACCTTAATTGCATCGCCGCTCAATTTCTTCAGAAGCGTTCCGCAATAAGTTCGCATTTCCGGTCTTAAGTGAAGTCATTCTGAGAACATTAAAAACGATGGGGTAAATGTGAGATAAAAATACAGCTTCAGTCTTGAAAAAGAAGAATTCCCAAAATCGATCTAACTTGCTGTTATTCGAAAGAGGAAAATTGTCTTTCTATAAATGAAGAATTTAGTGAAATACTTGAACAGAAGCGTTTTTCTAGATTGGTCTCCCAGGAAGCTTTGCATGGGCCTGAGGCCTAGTCTATTTATAAAATCAATTTGAGCGCACAATCTTTATTGTATGCATTCACTCATAGAGACGCAAATCCAAGTTATGGAACCAGAAATTGAGTGATCATCCCATTATCTGAGTTGAAAGGCAGGCAGAATAATTCAATGAGGCTCATCTAAAAGTTCTTCTAGCTTCAAAACTTTTTCAATATTCTCAATCTGGATGAATAGAGCAGGATTTAGTTAATTGACAGCATTAAATCTTAATTAGAAAATTAATCTAGAGGACCGAGTGGACACGGGGACATTTTAATCACGTCTTTTGCAAACTGATCGCAGGTTCTTGAACTCTTCCATTCACGGTGATTGAAGTTCAGAAGCCTAGACAGGAATCGAAATGATGACAATTTATTCCCTTCGTGAAGGTATTACGACCATTAGCTGGCGGCGCTTGGCAAACTATGGAAACCGTTTGTGCCTCTTTGGCCTACTTATAGAGACTCAGGAATATATTTAGTATTAGGGTCAAAACGACCAGTATTTTACTCTCTGAAGAGTGTTTTGTTATTCTTCCTTCCACTTGTCTTAAAATAAGTTTCAGAGTTGATAATTTGTTTACTTTGGAAGCAGGGAGATTTAACAAAGTACCTTTTTATTGTTGCAGAGTTATAGAAAAATCGCTCGACAAGTCAGCACACCAGAAAGTGCATCAGCAGGTTTGGGAAGTCCTCAGGCAGGAATCTTGCCTCATCAACAACAACAGAACCAACAAGCCCTCCACTCAGACCCCATGCAGGCCAAGGACAATCTGAACCCAGCGAATCAGCAAACGGGTCTTCGGAATGGAAACAATGTTCCACCAGTCGTCTCCATGGTGAGTTTTTAGCTCCTATCTCTTTGATAATAAAGTCTAAAAATAACTATTCAGCGTATAAATATTATTTGCGAGCTTGTTCTCTTTTGCTATGTGCCCTCCAAGCTTATCAGGATCCAAGCTTACGAGTCCAGTATCTGGTGCTCTAGTTTCCCTATCGTATTAAAACTTTTTAAATATAGCCTGAGGTGTTTTAGTATTATTACTGTCTAAAACAGAACGTTTCCATGGGTTTCAAATAATTGTTTCAATTTGCGAAAGTTATTTTTGAAAACTTGGATCTAAGCTAGTTCTTAGCTTCCTAGTTCCTGTGGATGTTGCTGAAGTACTTTCTTTCTTGAAAGTGAAAGAGGGAAGTGGAATGGAAAGAGGAATAAGAGTGCAAGACGAGACTCAAGCTGGCTTGAAAGGAATGCCGTTCTTCGCAATTCGCATTGAACTCGAGTGGGTATATCTTGATCCTCTTCTCTTTGCGACTGGGCTCCACTTGGTTGCAAGTGAGCGTGTGAGGTTACTGGGCAAACCAGTCTGCTCGCGCCGTCTGTTTACGCGACTATCCACCACTGATGCAACCATCTACATTCTACGTACGCTTATTTATGTACGCGCCCGAGATCCGGGCAAAAATCTCCTTAGGTGCCTTTCAAGCGTGTCTGCTCGCTCAGCTTCCTTCCATTCAATGACCTTCCAGCTTCAAGGTCACGTGACGCATCTTACTTTCTGAAAGAAGACTCCATTTCTCGTTTAGAGCTTATTCTTCTTTTTTGCGCCGGACCCTCTTCCGATTAGAATTCAATCAGAAATCATCTCCTGCTGATGAGTACTCCATCAATGGTGAATTCTGATCCAGATAACAGATTCAATTCTCATCCATCTAATTAATCGTTTAACAATTTCAAGATCTATCAGAACGAAAAGAATAGAAATATGGCTGGAGCGGCGTCTATCCATCTTTGAAGAGCCCATCTGGGCTTTCTCCCCTTAATCGTATCTTGCAGAGACGGGTGCCCTCTCCCAGGTTGTCTCCTCTCTTTCCTCTCTTTCCCCTATCGCCTCTTTCCTCTTTCCCCTTTCCTGAGAGGTCGGCGGTTCCTGTTCCTGCGGGTATTGATTCGCGTTGGCGGGCGGTCACCGCCCCCGCAGCCACAGCCTGCGTCTGCCACCAGTCTACCCCTTCTTTCACGTCATGTTGCCTGCCATTTCAACGAACAGTCAACACCGACTGAAAAAAACAGCACGCTATTCCCGTGACTCATCGAACCCTGGGGTGGTCAAGTGCCCTCTGATTTCGGTCAGGGTCGAAGTGCGATGGCCCGTTACAACCACAGCGGCTTTTGATGATCCAATCAAGTCAATAAACCCATTCTTCCATCCTCTTCAAAACATTTGCAAGCATCCAGCATTTCCGCACAAATAGCTGGGAATTGGCAATTTTCAGGAATCATTGGTTTCATTCAACCAAAGCCGCTAAGCTTCCAAAACTCAATGGACGGAAATGGCGGTTTAGGGAAACTATCATTAATAGGCGACAAATGCTTCCCACATGCGAATCTGGATCTGAATCTAGAGTAAAACCAGACGCTCTCAATCGGATCAACTATTCCTAGCGGATATTGGCCGTCCTAAGGAGCCAACTTGACCAAGACAAACTTATCTTGGTTCTAACTTCATGATTGTCATTCCGTTCACTGAGGATAGTGTACGGTTAACCAGAGTCGACTATCTTTATCGTTGAAATGGTCGTTTCAACAAGTTTCTAGACGGCTCATGACCATGAAATTCAACCATGGATAGGCCAGCCGTGATCTTGTATCAGGGCCAACCGAGGTGATTTGTACACGGGCGTAGTTTGGCACAATCCTGAAAAAGGATAGCGCCTAAAGAATGAATGAAGCTGTCGAGGATTTGGGATAATAGGGCTCTTTATTCGGGAACTGGAAGGCTGTAAGACGGGGTGGTCCCGAGGGTTGTGTTTGGGTGCTGTCGTCAGGACGTCTCGTTTTATCATGTCTGGAGGTAACTCGCGTTGCCGTAGGTCACGGTGGCACGAGAACGGAAGGATTTTCCCCTTGGGGACGAGGGTGAGGACGAGAGTGAGGGTGAAGAGCTTGAGAGAGCGAGAGAGAGGATCCGGGCTCTCACTCTCGCTTGGCGAGACGCCCGCCTTCGATGCTATCAGTCTCGACCACAAACACCGATCCACGACCACTTTAAGGGTGAGTCTGTTTACCACCCCGACTTGGCTCCGGGACTCGAGAACCGGAACACTCGACAAGCTGTCCGATTCAGCTTGAACCATCCTTCTCCCCGTAAAGGGGGATCACTGTGAATGTGAACAAGTTTTTATACCCATTTGACACTCTCTCAATCCTCTTTTCTTTCTTCTTCCCTTTTTCGAATTGTGAATGGAGTCTTGGTGACATCGAGTTATTTTTCCCTTGTGGAAACATTAGTCTCTAACTGGAACTCCGCATCATTTAATAATATTAATCCCCAAATACGATTCCTGTCCAGTTCAGTAAATACCCTCCCTAATGACTCGGAGGCTACCGTAGAAACTTGTTAATTACTGATTACAGCACGATGCGATTAAAATCTACGCTCTAGGATTATGCAATTTCGTTTCCAGGCGCTAAATGTAATGGAACACGAAATTCAAAACAAGTTTCATCGCCTCCGGCCTCGAAATTATTAATACCAATTTTCCTCAGCCGAGATTAGACTTTAAATGGTTTAATCAAGAGATAAAATGATTTTGAGAATGGATTTATTTCAGTGAAAAGTCTGGGAACATTTTTTGGTGAAGGTTTAGGAGATTTATGGAGAAAATTCGGATTAATCTGGAGGACATTTTTATTCTGGGGAATTGTTACTGAGTAATACAACCGCGACCTGACGCCGGGATTAGCTTCGTAACTCAATGACGACTAATTGAACCGTGCCTGGTGACGAGCGTAATAACCCGCAAAACGACAGTGGCGCCGGGGGCGGGGGGACGATGAGGGAAACGTTGAGGGGTTAACTCGACGCATTGAACGATACATACCTCATATGACCGATTTACCAGGAGATTAGAGAGATAATAACGCATATAGATTCTGGTCTCGCCTCTTATTAGGACAATTAGAGAGTGAGAAATGATGTTGATTCGCGCGGACAACAAATCAGGGA
Source organism: Synergus umbraculus (assembly GCA_900474325.1). Taxonomy (NCBI): domain Eukaryota; kingdom Metazoa; phylum Arthropoda; class Insecta; order Hymenoptera; family Cynipidae; genus Synergus; species Synergus umbraculus. Next base: position 49,089 of record UCOK01017775.1, read on the forward strand.
TTTGAACTGCAATTTCGAATGCAGCTTCTACTAACCGGTGATTTCAGACTTTGGATGACATCAGAGATTAATTGTAGCCGCTCCTCTATACTTTCGCAAAAAGGTCTAAAAGTTCGCAACTTACCCTCTCACTGCATATTAAGAAGATGAAAAGCATCCTTTCATATAGTAAAAGCTCATAAATCTTGCGACGCTTTTCCCTTCGGAGAGAAAAGAATGTATAAAAAAATTGAGATCGAAATGGAAAAGTTAGGCAGGTGCACCAGGTGTAGTCGACGTGGGAAGACTTTTAGAGTAAAGTTTCTTTATCTAGACGAGAGGTATATGCCTTGATCATAGAGAGTACTTTAAGGCAGAACGTGTTCTGAGAAAATCCTACTAAAAATTTAAGCTTCGAGGGAAATGTCTAGATACTTTGAGAACTAAATCACGTTGGGTTTACATTATTCAGCCACTGCAGAGTACTAAAGTGTTGGTCTTAAATTATCAACGAGAAAATTACTGACTAATCTCTAATCTTTTATTCATGTCTAAGGATAGAGACAGTAGAGCGTCAAAAAGCATTCCCCTATCATAAATGAGACAATTTTCTATTTTTCTTGCAGTCACCGGGAGTTATGCCTTTTTACGGTGACGGAGGTACTGGTTTCCGACCAGCGGCTGGATTTGGAAACACAGTTTGGCACCAGGGAATGGGACCAGTCGGAACCGTAACGGTGGAAGCGACTCCGACTGCTTGGGCGCCACAGCAGTTCATCCAACAGATCCCAGCACCAAATCAGTTGGAAGAACTGAGGTACCACACACAGTACAGCACTACAACTGCCTACCATCCACAACCAGGTTTGTATTATATGATGAATTAAATGACAAATGATGCTATCGATAACTCAAAGCTTGATCTAAACTGACTTCTCTTATTTTTGCAGTTGCCTATCAGCAGCAAACGTTTATAACGACTGACCAGTCAGCATTCCAGCGGGCTGGAGCAGGTCAATATACAATCACTGGTCAACCATCTCCATTAGCGCCAGTCGCAACACAAAATGCTGGAGCGCCCACTCAAAGGCCAATAAATGGTCAATTCATGGATCCAGCCGTCACTCCTGGTCAAGTCAGTTACGACCGGCAGGAGTACGTGAATGGATATCAACAACAGGTGAGGATCAATTCACTGCCATTCGATGTACTTTGATGTCGTTCAAGGTTTTCAATGAGAGACACACTGTTCAGACAAATTACAGTAGAATAGAATGTCGTTCGTGGGTGATTTAGATATCAATCAGCCTGCGAAAGGCGGTCCCTTATTTAAAACATTGCTCGATTTTAAGTTACAGATCGAATGATCCTCTTTTCAGGACGTGACGATGGCCCCGCCACCTGCTACGACGCCCAACAGTCGCAGCAGCTCTGTTCATATGGATGCTCAGCCACAGCAACAGCAGCAAGCTCAGCAGTCCCAACCACCTCCATCCGACACACAGGTCAAAGGCTTTGCAACAATTGCCACGAGCAATGTGTCGGGAAACGAGATGCCTGGGTATCCACTTCAACCGGGCCCACAGAGTTTACACAGCTCTAACGGATATCCAGGCTACGTGGAGATGGGTCAAATGCCACCCCAAAGCCAGTGGCAGTCACAAGAGCAACAACAGGACACAAGTCAACGTCACATCTGGTCTGATACCAGCTCCGATGGAAAGATGACTAACGTGAGCAACATTTCCTGGTCTGATAGTAGTTTGCAATCTCAGCAAGGAAACTTAAAGCAACCCGAACAAATGATGCAAAGTCAACAGGAACACACGAGGCCAGAAAGTCATATGAGTTGGGACAATAATTCTGAGAATCAGCAACAGACAATCAGTCAGCAACAAGCTCATAATCAACAGAATCAGAATCAAGGAAACTGGCAGCAAAGCTCGAGCCAAAATCCAAGATTGACGCCTTCATCTCAGCATCAGACTCAACAAGGGTGGCCTCAACACTCCCCAAAATTAGCAGAGTCACAACAAAATCCGAGAATGCCAACCTCTTGGTCTCAGAATAGTCCCCAAGAGCAGCAAAACAACACGCAAAACCCGAGATTGACTCCCTCGAGTCAACAGATGCAGCAGCATCAACAGCAACAGCATCAGCAGCAGCTGCAGCAACAGCAATGGTCGCAACAAATAGAGCGGACAAAAATTGAACAAAATCCGAGATTAACTCCCTCGAATCAAATGTCCTGGCCTGACACGCCTACTAGTCAACCGAACTGGTCGCCGAACAGTTTGAAAAGCGATGGCAGTCAGCAGCCGCAGCAGCAGTGGCCAGATTCGCAACCAAGCCCTAGACGGACTCCTGGGTCGTGGCAAAATCAGTCCAGTCAGGAGAACAAAATGGAACAACGTTGGTCACCAAGGTCCAATGAAAATCAGCCTAATTGGGGCCAACAGGCTTCCAAACAAGAGATGCAGAACTCGGGGGAAAGACTAATTTGGCACCAGGATGGGAAACAAAATGGCTTTCCCGACGGGCAAGAAGCTCAGTCAGAAGTCTATAACCAACCGAATCGAGTCAATTTGAACAGCAGGCTCAAGTCGATGATTTTGAATAAGCAACAGCAGCAGATGCAGCACCAACAGATGCAGAATCAACAGCAGAGTCAAATGCAAAATCAACAGGCTCAGATGCAGAATCAGCAGACTCAGATGCAAAATCAACAGAACCAGTTGCAAGCTCAACAACAAAATCAACAGAACCAGCAACAGAATGAACAGATGCAGAGTCAGAATCAACAGCAGACGCAGTTGCAAAACCAACATCAGCAGATGCATCACCAGGTCCACAGTCAACACTCAAACGGAAACAGCAGTGCCAAAGAATTTCCGAATGATGATCGGGGGAGAGATTCTCACGAGAATGAAAAGCAGCAAGAGAAGCGTGAATTCAATCAATCTGGAATGATGTCCATCTCCCAAAACAACGAATCTATGACCGGTAATTTTTTATTGCATAGCCACCACCCTCGGGCCGATAGTTTGCCCGACGGTGGTGGCTTATGGGAGTGGACGGGTGGAGAAAACATGTCATCAGAAACAGGAATAACTGCTATAGAACATTTAATTAAGTACACCTCAGACGAAAAGACCATCCAAGGAAAACAAAAAGAGAATGATCAGGGGAGGAGATTAGAATCGAAGGACTTGGATGATATTGAAAAGAACAAATTTATAAAGTCACAAGAAGCCGCCTCTCAAGATGCCTCTCAAGCTTTAGTCCCTAATTCAGAGTCTCAGGAGAGAAAGATCAACAGTCCCGAAGTGAGATACAATTCAGCTCAAGTAATTAAACAAGAGAAGGAATACACCGAAGAGGATAATCAAGCTTCCAACTCGCCTGATCTATCCAAATCGATTAAGCTTGAACCAGATCAGAAGGAGCAAGACAATCCAAACTACAAGTTCCAAGGCGACGGCGGACCAGCCAAAGTCTCATCAGAAGTTGGTTCCTGGTGTTGTCGTCGTGGAGGAACAGAGCAACCAACCCCGGAACATCTGCGGGAAGGTTGTTGTCAAGGTCTGAGAACTAGGGACGAGATTCTCGTGGAACACGACAAGTCAGACTCCGAAGTCAAGACCGAGGATCCCAATAGTCCGAAGAGTAACACCTCCTCCAACACCAAATTGCAAGATCATCTGGACAAGCTCAAGAACAATGTGAGGACCGAAGTTCCAGACTGCAGCTGCTTTCCTCCAGATAAATGTGAGTTGTCATTGAATATTCAATTCTACGACACTAACAGCGAGAGATCACACTAACCACGACCTTGTACTTGACATTACCAAGTTATTAACCGCGGCTGGTAAACAGTACAAGAAATGTCAGGGGCAGAGGAAAGCTTATGCCAGCTTTAACTTCCCTAAGGAGAAATCCATTCGCAAGGCATATTTTCGCTTACCCCTTTCATTGAAACGGTACATCAGTGTCGTTAGTAAAATGCAAGTTCAAACACAAGGTCCACCGGAACCTGGATCCTATTACACTCATCTCGGGGCAGCCGCAAGCTTACCAGATCTTCGAAACGATTTGGAGAGGAGGACCGGACTCAAGGGTAACGCTATCAGGTTCGAAAAGGTCGTCTATACAGGGAAAGAAGGCAAAACAACGCAGGGATGTCCTCTAGCGAAATGGGTATGTAGAAAAAATTTACCTTTTCTCTTTCGGAATGTTTTCCAGCAGCATTCTCACTATCGTATTTTTTTGCAGATACTTCGTCGGTCCGGCGTTGAGGAGAAGATCCTCACGATAGTCAAGCATCGCCAAGGACATAAGTGCGCAACAGCTTGGATAGTCGTAGCAGTTGTCGCTTGGGAAGGTGTTCCTCCCCATGAAGCTGATAGGATTTATTCCCTCTTGACTCACAAACTAAATCGCTTCGGTCTTCCAACAACAAGAAGATGTGGAACCAACGAGCCCAGAACTTGCGCCTGTCAAGGTCTGGATCCTGATTCCTGTGGAGCCAGTTTCTCATTCGGTTGTTCATGGTCCATGTATTACAACGGGTGCAAATACGCCAGAAGTAAAACTGTTCGCAAGTTTCGCCTTTCTGTTAAATCAGAGGTAGGTTAATTTTTAATTGAATAGAGCTTCTCGAAAAATGAGCAATTAAAATTGAATTTAGAAGTTAAACCTCTAAAACTTGTATTTAAAGGAAGGTCGTTTTCCGCAGGAGCAAGAAGTTGAGGAAAGGATGCACGTTCTCGCAACTTTGCTATCGCCTTTATATCTCAGCCTCGCCCCGGAAGCCTTCAACAACCAAACTCAATTTGAGAGAGAGGCCAGTGAATGTAGATTAGGCTTCAAGCCTGGTAGACCTTTTTCCGGGGTCACGGCTTGCATTGACTTCTGTGCACACTCTCATAGAGATCTTCACAATATGAACAACGGCTGTACTGTGGTAGTAAGTCTAACCAAACATAGATCGCTAACCAAGCCAGACGACGAACAGTTACACGTATTACCTTTGTATGTGATGGATGGCACAGACGAGTTGGGATCCAAGGAAGGTCAGGAGGAGAAGATCCGAGCGGGTGCTATTGATGTTTTGACGAAGTAAGTCTCCACTAGATCTTTCGAAACTTCCAGTTACTGATTTTATAAAATCCTAACAGTTTATTACTTTCAATTTCAGGTATCCCTGTGAAGTCCGAGTTCGATCCGTACCGCTTCAACCTTGCAGACGTCATGGAAAAAAGAGAAAGGAAGATGAGCCTGAAACCCCGAGTAGTAAGAAAGAAGCTCTCAAACCGCCAGAGAAAGTTCATGAACCTCCTCGAACTCAAGTCTTTCAAGATCCGTCCAGAACTCCAGGACGAGACTCGCAACTCTCCCTGGAAATGAACTCAGTCTTTGAAGGAATGGATGCTCAACTTCAAAGTTCTCAGGTTTCTTCAACGGTTCTTGACAGTCCAGTTTCCATGTACCAAGGCTGGGGTTACCAAAACGAGCAGCAGTGGAACAGAAATGGATGGCTTGATCAGAGGAAAAACAACTGGCTGAATCCCTGGGGTGAATATCCTTTCGCTGGCTTGGATCGAGACATGAAAGTCGTTCCAGATAGCACAAGTTTGGATGAAAGCAGACCTAGAAGTGCCGTTTCTCAACACACAGACATATCTCAGGATCAGCGACCAGGATCGAGAAGTATACTCATTTCCACGCCGGAGTCACCTAGAGGAACCTACGCCTATTCTCCCAGAAATCATCCACTTTCTCCGAGAGGATCTCTTCCAAATACTCCAGGATCTTTCTCCAGTAGTTCGGGATATCACTCCAATACTTCTGGACCTCCTTCAAATACTCCATCTCTTCCAACTACTCCTGGAGAAAGTTACAGCACCTCACCGAGAGGATATCCAATCCAGGAGCAGAAGATTGTCTCTCCCGGTGTTTCCGGATATCCCATGACTCCTGGCGAAAGTTACCCAGACAACAGGCAGCCAAGTATCTCTCCTAGATCAGCTTATCCAAATTTTCACTTGGATCCAAATCAGAGAACTCATCACCCGAGACCTGAGTCTGAAGTTTTCAGGAATCCATCACCTGGAAGCGGATTCGATCCAAATGTCGATCACTATCAGGCAAAACTCGCGCTTGCAAGGCAGCAACGATATCCTGGAAACGTGCCTCAAACACCAATGGAAAACCAGGTACCGAAGTTACCATCCCCGAGACCGCAGCTCAATTATAGAATGCAACATCAGTATTTACAACCAGGAGTGCCGAGAGGTTACCCAGTTCAACCAAACTCGGATTTAATACCCAATCTACCAGGAATTTCAACTGAAAACAACGTTCAAAAACCCTCCAGTTTCTTACACCATCCTTTCTCAGATCAGAATAGATCCTACGAAGGTCATGGCCCTCTCAACACCTGGAACGAAGCCGCCACATCTTTATCATTTCAGACTCAACATCAGAATTCGAATCACAATTCCATCTCTAGGATACCAGAAAATCAAAAGTGGCATCCAGAACAGGTGAGAAATTCCTGGGAAGCGCCTTCGGAACCTTCGCCTTTTAGAGTACCAAAAGGTAGACCGCCTTCAAGAACAGCTCCGAGCCAAAACATTCCGGTTGTGGAGCCTATCTTCCAAAATTCCTTCGTGAAGACCTTTTTGAAACCCCAAGAACCTCCGAAGAGCTTTGATAGTTTAAACAACAGGCCCAATCATCAAAATCCTCAGCGGAGGCCTGATTGGGCGGAAGAAAAGCGAGAAGGGTTTCACGAACCAAGGCAGGAGGTACCAAATACAAATCCTGGATGGTTGAACTGGGCAGAGGCGGAGATGAAGCAAGTCCAGGACTTCCATACGATCTCCGGATTAGGACATCACACCTTTCCTCAATATAGTTACCCTCCTTACTCTGTCTTCGAGAAATCTTATCCGAACACCTGGGAAGGCTACAACTATCATCGTCAGCCTTATCCTCAGCCAGAATATCCACCGCAATTGTATCAGCAGCCAAAAAGGGAGCCTTTTCCGCCTTCACAATATCCCTATCAAGGTGTCTCACCTTACCAGGGATTAAATCCATCCTGGAGATGGGAAAACTCCCGATGGGATATTTACGGTCCACCGTCATACTTCCCAGTTCTTCCTGATCCGCCACCAAAAGCCGAACCTCTCGGGGAAGTTGCAGACTTTTCGGACAATGAGGAATGTTTCAAAGATTCGCAGATGGGAGGAGTTGCTATTGCTCTAGGACATGGGAGTGTTTTATTCGAGTGTGCAAAACACGAGATGCACTGCACAACTGCTCTCAAGAAACCCAATCGGACAAGCCCTACGAGGATCAGTCTCGTTTTCTATCAGCATCGGAATCTGAATAGACCGAGGCATGGTTGGGATGAATGGGAGGAGAAGATGAGACTCAGGAAGCTTGGAGTCACAAGCACAACAACTGGCAGCTCGAATACGACTACAACAACTACTGCTCAGCCGCCCACTACGGAACCTAGTCCAGGAATTTCTTCAGGTAAAGAAACGATTTTGGGGCAGATATTTGAACCTTTGACGTATGATCTCTCACCTTTGAACTTGAATGTTGTCCTTGGTCACAGACCAATTACCTCCAATCTTTAGCCCTTACTTCAGACCTTGGACATCTTTAGGTCTTTGATCTGCGAGCGTTGATCTCTGACTCTTGAACCAGTAAACTTTGACCTTTAGCCTTTGACCCCTTACCTTTGACCTTAAAAAATCGGTTTCTTCGATTTCTTTGGTCCTGGACTTACATCCTTCTTTTCTTCGCAGGTTGAAAAACTTGAGGAACGAAGGAGGATCTTTGCTGGAGTGTTACACGTTCCTACTTGCTTAACACCTTTGCGCCGGGCGAATTTCGAGACCAGTTGCTTCCAGGAATGAGTGAACACTGTGTGTTCAAGCTGAACTGCTTTCGAGTTTCGAGTTGGAAAAGGTAGAACATAAACACACGGTGTTCACCCTAGCGCGAAGGTGTTGTGTACAGTTTTTCAACCTTCAATTCATTCTTAAATCCTTCATTGTCAAATCTCAATTCAATTCTGATTAACACCACATTAATAAAGATCTAGTTCATGCAACTTCTAATCTACTTCACAACAAATCATTACAAAGAAAATGAAGTTAATAGACTTTTATCTTTACAGCTGCTGATCAACCCTTGCAAGTATCCCAGATCCCAAACGTTCCGAGTTCTCAGTTCATGATGAGGTCTCCTACCTACACTACCATGACCTGGACAACTCTGTTTCCGATGCATCCTTGTATGATAACCGGATCACGTCAGGAAGGAGGAGCCAGTGGTCAAGAAATCAAGAGTTGAGTTGAATCAACGAGTTCTAGTCAACGATGAGTTCGGAAATCAAACTAAATCGAGTAGAGGTGAATTCGTAGCAGTGGATTGTTAAGATTAGCACATCAGCCATCATCAAACATCACAACAGGAAAGCAACAAATCAATCCGCACTGCCATTTTTCTATTCCACGTTTTGCGCTGAGGAGAAAATCAACTGAGCAAAAGACGTCACTCCCCAACTTTTCAGGGGCTTCCCAATTTTTATAATGTACCTCTCTTAAGTAAGATTCACTTTTTGCAAACGTTCCAGACAAATTGCAGAGCAACTGCAAAAATCGAGAGAGTGAATGTCCTATCGAGGCTAAATCTCGCCATCTTAAAGACTTTGATGCGATGGATTTTAATCATATTGACTCTACATTTTAATAATATCATTACGCGTAACTATTTCGTGTTGATAGCATCCCCATTTTATTAGCTAGTCCTCAGGTTCTGCGCGTCTCTCGAAAGTACGCGCAACGTCCGAGCCTTCTAAGTAACTTTTGCTCAGTTCGCGGACGCTAAACTGGAACGAAGTGGCTCCTTAAGAATATTTATTTAGTATTTATCTACTCTTAAGCAGGACAAAATGCTCATTTTCGGCGGCCGTTTACAAGAACGGAGATTTAGAAAGGTTCTCCGTTGGGACCAAGTCTTTCAAAGTGAAAATTAAGTTTCAACCAAAAGGTATTATTTTTAAAAGAAGTTGAGACTTCCGTTAAGATTTGGGCTCTTGATTCGTTCTGGTTTTCGCTCCGCATCCGAATATCTGATTTCGAGATCTCAAGATATCTTTTCGGCAACGAAAGAGGGCTTCGAATTTACTCAAATTTGTGCTTCTTCAGTTTTTCAATTATTAGTTTCACGATGTCTGCGAAGCCTAAAAATGCGAGTCTCTGAAAATCTAATCGGATTTAAAAAAAAAAAAAAAGACTGCGTTTCGACTTTCGACAACAGGAAATGCGACCAGTTTTTGTAATTTGTGTAGGCACTGCACAATCCATTACACTTTCGAGATTAACAAAAAATAACACGAAAATGATCTCAAGGTTTTTTAACTAACACTAAATCCCTTATTTTAATCCTTTGTACATTGCGCTTACTGTATCTCGTATTTATTTGTATGCACACTTTCGCACCGGTTATATATATGTAGAATATAAAGTACGACGTGACTCAGTACAAAGATGAAGAGTTTTTTCACAATGTGAGAGTGATTGAAAGAATGTGTGAGTGTTGTTGCATTTGGTGAACGGTTCGTTAATCATGTATGCGCGGAATCGAGCATCAATGCAAGTCGTGGTTCAAAAAAAAAAAAAAAGTCCAAATCCACAGAGTGTAACTTTTCTTTGGACGAACGACCAGTCTAATTTATGTGTATTATTATTATTATTATTTGACGCATTTTGTACATACTAGAATGACTATTAGGTTTTTTTCACGAAAATCTCCCAATTTTATACATATATAAATATATATATATAAACGAATAGATATATATATGAAAAAAAATCTTATGTCACTCTGTTTAAATGTGAAAAGAAAGAGTGAGTGCGAGTTTTTATTTATTTATTATTGTCGCTCTTGTTTTCCCCTCGGAATTAGAAAAATTTAGGCTGATTTTTTCGACGACTTGAAAAATCGTCAAACTCTCGTCGATCGATTGCGAGACATTTTATATTCGTGTATCTACATGGGGACGAGGAGAATCAACTATAAATTAAATCTGAACAAGAGCCAATTTCTCTCCTCGTGCCCTAAAGTATTATAAGAATCATTAATATATTATCATCAATTATTATCGCATACAATAATTAGTAATATAATCTAATTTAACTGATTATTTATTAATTAAGTTTGAAAATGTTGTACTACTATCTACTTTAAGCAGTTGGAGTCTAAATGCCAGTTGTCAGTTTCGCATCAACTCTCTCCGAAAAATGAGGCAAAATTTTCTATAAATAACTTCTTTTTTTAAAAAAAAATGGTAAAAGTTTGACTGATTTGTGGAGAAGTTAAATTACTCAGCGAAACATGATACTCGAACTGTGAAAAAATGCGCATTCCGTAGCGTTTCTTCCGATTACACCTAATCTATTCCAAATTTCTGTAAGCTAAGTTCCTTATCAACTTTTATTTCGTCTTATCGATCGTATATGTATATTGTAAGGACGGACAGAGAGATATTCCAAGTAAAATACTCGTTTTCTCTCTTTTTTAAAAAATAAAGTCTCTTTAGAGAAAAGTCATGTTGGTAAATGTATTTATATGCTCACAAAGCAACTACAGTACAAGAATCACCTTTTAATGCGACAGTCTCTTAGAATTAAATATACTTTTCGGAAACGTTCGTTATTTTCCAATTTTCCTTTCTCTACTTAACTTATTTTCCTTTTTTTTTTTTAATTTATTTTAGTTTTGTGTTTCGAATATGAAAAAAAAAGAAACTCATGTACGTAATTCTGCTTGAAATTTGAATGCAGAAAGAAATTAAACTTAAAAGAAAAATATTGTTCTCACATTTTGTGACTGCATCTAAATTTCCAAGCAGAAGAGCTCGCGACTAAGTTTGCGAACTACGGAATAAAAAACACTTCCATTTGCTGCAGGAACAAAAGACAAAAGAAAGAATTCTTACAACTTTTTATAAAGTAATAAATATATACATAAATCGAGAAATTAATAATGAGACGATGCCAAAATAGTGTTAAAGGTATATATACATAATTAGAAAGTAAACGAGTTTACGTGTAATAATAAATATAACGAAATTATCAAAACTAAAGTATGTGAGAAGAAAAATCATTTGTAAAAGTAATAATGCTATTGATAAAAAAGAAGTTACGAGAGACAGAAGAAGACAAAAAAAGAAAATTACGATTTAATAAAAAATGAAAGCGAACGTGGTAATAAAGAAGTTGAAAAATGTATTTTTTCTTCCAATGCCAAAAAGATGCCATTTTGTTTTATACGAAAAAGCCGATAAAAAATCTAGAAAAAAATTACGCTATGGGAGAAAATTATGTAGTGTGTAGTAAGCAATCTGGTCAAAAGTTTCATGTGAATTCCAGATGAATTTTAAGAAGACATGAAATTTTTAACTAAGACAAACGTATGTGTGTGTAACAAGAAACTTAATGTGTATGTCTTGTCCGCCTTATGAAGCAACATTACAATAGGAGAAAAAACAATATTTGTAGATTACAATAACAATTTGAAAATAAACAATAGAAATAATATTATTGTCTTGTTATTAACATCAGCATGAATATCAGGATCAGAATTATCATCAGTATCCTAAGTAAAAGTAGCAAAAATGTTCTAATTACGATATAATAGAAAATCAGTCTTATCGATGAATCGAAGGGATAATTATGAAATTCCTGCGCGCTTTTCGACATAGTGAGAGGGATCCTGATCAGAAAAGTCGATTGGCACTTTACCATGTGGCTGGTTTAGGTTACTTAGAAGCATAAAGATAAAGCGTACCTCGCCCAAAACGATCTTGGTCAAGATAGGGCGGTACCATTTATACCAATTACGACGTCCAATCAGCGTACATCACGTTAACTGAAAGGCAAGACCGTTCATTAAAATCTGCTTTATACGCCTTGGCTGTCTTTCTCTAGTGGCCGCAAAATGCATCAGAATTACCCGAGTTACCATCTTTCCTACCTGGCCGACGAGGTCATTGGGTTAAAACGAAGGTCACGCGAAGGTCAAGCCGAAGATGCTTCAGCATCAAACACTTGCGTTGCGAACGCAGTCCAAGACTTTCGTCTTTACCATTCCATACTCGATCTCCATAAATTGCGTGGGAAATCGCTAACGATTCTCCGTTCCGTATCCATTTTATCTCCCGGGAATCGAAGGGTGGATCTTCATAATAAAGAATATATTAATTAATGAGAAGTATGTTTTTTGCGTCCTTAAGAAAGCGGAAAAGTTTTAAATAGTATCGACCCTTGGGTCTTACGCCTATGGATCTCAACGTAGATTTTTTATACTTCAATTTCAAATAAAAATGTACCTAGTTTTTATATACAATTTATTCAGCGAGAGGAAGAATTTATAAATTTTTTCCCTTTGGGTCCTACGCCCATGTGTCACTAAAAAATTCTTCTAAATGTTCCACTCTGATTAAAAATACATAAGACATATTTTTATTTTTTACATTTTGGAAAAGCGTATACTTCAATTTCGATTTAAAATATACCTAGTTTTTATATACAATTTATTCAGCGAGAGGAAGAATTTAGAAATTTTTGCCCCTTGGGTCCTACGCCTATGTATCACTAAAAAATTCTTATAAATGTTCCATTCTGCTTAAAAGTTAATGAGACATATTTTTATTTTTTAGATTTTGGGGAGTTTTTTTTTTAAAGTTTGGAAAATTTTTAAATAGTTCCAACCCTTGGCTCCTACGCCTATGGATCACAAAGCAGATTTTTTATACTTTAATTTCGATTACAAATGTACCCAGTTTTGAGGAAGAATTTAGAATTTTTTTCCCCTTGGATCCTTCGCCTATGTGCCAATAAAAAATTCTTCTAAATGTTCAATTCTGATTAAAAATGAATAAGATATTTTTCTTTTTTACATTTTGGAGAGTTTTTTTTTTAAATTTTGGAAAATTTTTAAACAGTTCCGACCCTTGGGTCCTACGCCTATGGATCTCAAAGTAGATTTTTTATACTTCAATTTCAAATAAAAATGTACCTAGTTTTAATATACAATTTATTCAGCGAGAGGAAGAATTTAGAAATTTTTGCCCCTTGGGTCCTACGCCTATGTGTCACTAAACAATTCTTCTAAATGTTCAATTCTGATTAAAAATGAATAAGATATTTTTCTTTTCTACATTTTGGAGAGTTTTTTTTTTACATTTTGGAAAAG
>UCOK01017778.1:0-10502 GCA_900474325.1 Synergus umbraculus
GGACAATACTGTACCAGTGCCGTGCCAGTACTGTGAAGACACTTGGTGTTACTAATACGTCAATTGATTGCCAACTCTAAAGGACAGTACTGGTCCAGTATTGTGACAGTATTGTGCCAATGTTTGGCATTACTCGTAATTCGGTTACTTGCCAGTACTGACAATCAGTGTTGCGTCGGTGCTAAAATAATGCTACGCCAGTAGTATGCCAACACTTGGCGCAATACTGACATTCAGTGCTGCGCCGATGCTAAAACAAGACTATGCCAGTAGTGCGCCAACACTTGGCGCAATACTGACATTCAGTGCTGCGCCGATGCTAAAACAAGACTATGCCAGTAGTGCGCCAACCCTTGGCGCAATACTGACAGTCAGTGCTGGCATTACTGTCCCCATACAATTGACGTAGCACTGCGCCGGTTGTAAGGATTGGCAGAAATCCGACTTTTCCACCTGGGGAGTTGTTGGTGTATAATTATATACTGAATTTCCATTGAAAAATATGTAGTAGCATTTTATTTTTACTTTTTGCAGAAATTATTCATATTTTTATTTTTCTAATAATTTTTTATTTGAAAATATTATCGTATCAAATATATTAGACAGAGAATGGACGGGAACTCCGAAAATAATTGCTGATTCTCCATCCAAGTCCGATAATTAGATCTTTTCGCGACTTGTAGAGAAAATAGCTTTTACATCTAATAATATTGAACGTTTAGCCGAAAAAATGTAGATTTTTAATTACTTTTTTAATTGTTTTATTTTTATAAAATGTATTTCAATCTTTTGCACACTCTCGTAATCCCTTGAAATTCCTACAATTATTCTAAATATCTTGAAATCATTTAAAATATATTGAAACCATTTCTAATTCTTCAATTAAGTACTCAAAATATCTTGAACTTCTTTAAAATCATATGAGATACATCTTCAAATTTATTCCTTCATATTCGTTAAAAGCAATTTAAATGTCTCGAAATCTTATGAAATCTATACAAATTTTTGAACGATGCTTTTGATAACTTGTTGAGCTCTTTTGAAAATCCTTTGAAAACCATATATCAATAAAAATTGATTAGCAACCTTTAAAATATTTCAAAATCCTTAAAAGTCTTTTTACCCCTGCTTAAATTCTTTAGAATTACTACAAATGAAAATCCTTAAAATCTAAGAATATTACAATATAAATTAAAATATAGAGCAGTAATTCATACAAGAAAGAAATTTATTTAATAATAATAATATGTACTATAATTTTGACATATGGTAACATCACTTTTTTTTGAGATATGAATGCAATTTCCAGCAGACTTTTGTGCTTTATTTTTTGCTCCATATTCATCTTCCTTGATATTTCTATTATTGTTAGATAGGAAAATTTAAATAGTCGTTTTTCATCCTTCGTAAGATTGTATCCATTGAAGACAATGGACCTGCAGTTCCCTTGCAAGGGAAGATAACCCTTCAAAGGTTGTGTAAAACAATGGGTTGTGCAATCATCATGTAACTTCTCGAGACGCACTAATATGTGCAAATTTTCTGACTTCATCTCCTGACAAGATCCCATTGACTTTAGTCTCCACTACCAAGACAAATATTTTACAGGGTGACAAAAAATAAGTACAACATTTCTGAGTAAGAAAAATTTATAATTAATGAAAATGAAAAACAAACTGTAGAAAGTAATTATATAATGCTTAAGTAATACTATTATCAACTAAGTTTCGAAGTGACCACCCTTAGCTCGAATATACAATCTTAATCGCTTTACAAAATTCTGTGCTACGGACCGCAGCTCCTCCACTGTTATTCGATCCCACTCTCGAAGCAGCATTTGCTTTAGGGACTCCAAATTTTTGTGTCGTGTAGCACAGACCCTTGCCTCTAAAATCGGCCATATGCTGTAGTCCAAGGGATTGAGATCCGGTGAGTACGGTGGCCATTCTTGAGGTGTGATGAAATCCGGAAAATGAGCCTTGCACCAATCTTGAGTCTTTTTTGCCTTGTGAGCTGGAGCAGAGTCCTGTTGAAAAGTCCATTCTTCATCACCAAAGTGCTATTGGTCCCAAGGAAGTAGTACAGCCTTCAAAATGTTTTTACAGTACACATCTTTGTTGATTTTGACTCCTTTTTCGACAAAAATCAGGGGTGTTTTGCCACTGGCGCATATCCCACCCCAGACCATAACAGATGAAGGATTCTGTCGATGTTCTATGATGGATGATGGTTCAGTAACTTCTCATCTGAGAAGACAATTTTTTCCCAGCGCAGACCTGCGGCCCGGCGCGAAAGCAAGCGACATCTTTGAAGCCGTATAAGTTTGTTTTCATTGGTCAGAAGCTGGCCTTTTTGTAGTTTGTAGTTTGTAACAAAAAAATGTAATGTACTACGGATACAAAGAATAAGAAAAAAAATCAAACAATAGATGTGAAGTACTTGTATTTTTTTAATTGTGCGTAGAAGTTTGTATATACTTATTTTTTGTCACCCTGTAATAGCAAAACCTAATCTGTCCCTCTCTAATACTGTATAAGAAATATATTAAAATGCCACATTTATTTTTAACATTTGATTCACCTCAAGTTAACGCATCAAAGATTAAACAATTAAATGTGGCATGTTTACAATTAATTAATTTAGACATTTTAATTTAAACTTTAAAGCAATTACTTCCATTATGAAGAAGCGGTGGGAGAGGGAATTATAGACCCTTCGTTTGCAAGTTACCAGATTCTCATCCCCCTCTCCCTGTTTTAAATTTGTGTACGATTTATTTAGCATGAATTAAAGGTACAGACAAATTTAAATGCATAAAAAGATTGAGAATTTAGTACTGTGATTTAAGGGAAGAGTCTCAAGTAAATTGCTATAAATAAAGTGATTTTCGAGACAATCGAGACCTTTTTTTTAGTGTCTTGATGAAACTTTGTAAAACCTTAGTATATAAGGGGTGCTTAAAAATATTTCCAAAATATTTAGCTATTATTTCCAAAGGTGACGGTGTGATCACTAATGTCATATTGTTGTGAAAAGTGAACTGTCTTTGATTTATAGCCATATTGTCATTTTTTGCGCAATTACGTTTGCGATTAAATGTTTTGTTAAAGCCAGTTAAATGTTTTGTTAACTGTTAACGGACTTTTGGGATTAACGTAGTACTTAACTTCCGTTAACCTCCGTTAACTCAACATTTTTGAAATAAACCACTGCTGCACTGCACATTTCACCAATATTTTCCACCAATTGGCACGCTGTCATGAATGAGACAAGAGCATTAATGAATTTTGTTGCGTGGAACTGCCTGAGATGACCTGGTACAACCTGGTCAAAGCTTGGGAGAACACCAGTTCCGCAAAGACTCTCTGACGGATGCTATCTTCTTAGCTGATGAGCATGTTATTGTGGACTTGTTTAATAAATATATCACAAGAATCCCAGCCAGCGTTGAAGTGGAGCGCATGTTCTCCTTGGAAAAAGACATCTTGTTGGCGAAGAAATCAAGCCTGTCTGATGAAAATTTTGACATGCTTCTGTTTATGAAGGGCAATTTGCACCATATGAATCATTGTCTCAACTTGTCCATTTATTTTTATTTCGCAGAATCTTTGTGACTTTCACAAATTATACACTATAGTGTTGCCATGTCCTTCAAATCCATAAATTCTCAACAGATTAACGGATTAACGATTAACTGAGTTAACTTTTTGATTAACGGATTATTAGCTATTAATTGAGTTAACTTTCCAATTAACTGCACGGAGAAAAAAGTATCCTCTAAATTTATTGGAGTCAGGTTTACTTAAAATTTCTGTAAACATCCTCTGTAAACATAATAAGAAATATCTATAGTATATTTACAGATTGGAAGTCTTACATGAAAAACCTGTAAAGGTTACAGACTATGTCAGTTGTGCATAGTATACCCTCCTCCCATGTGCTCGGATTGAGTATACCCTGGAAAAAATGTGGGACCACCATCTCGAAAGCTTAGGGTAATGGTTAGGCAACTGGACTCGCGTCCCGTAGGTTGTGCGTTCGATTCCCCCCAAGCGTCGCGTGCGAAATTTTATTTGTTATATAAGCCTTTAAATCTACATATAAAGATTACTTATAAGAATATCCGCATAATATAAATGCGAATAAACAATATTTTCTTAATTAATAATTTTTTTTCGACTCGGGAAATCGTTACATATATTTGTCAGTAATGCTTACGGATGTTTCATGTTAGTGTTACAACTAAATCCTGTAACAGTTACAGATTCTATTTACATAAATTTTATGTAATGAGTACTGAAATTTTATGCTGTCAGTATATTAGCATAGGAAATCTGTAACGGTTGCAGACTTTCCGGCAAGTTTAATGGAATTTTTTTCTCCGTGTGTGTCCAGCTCTGGTTATGGCATATGCAAGTTTGTCAAATAAAGATATCTTTCTGACCTTTATTGAAAATTCTACAATAACTGATGATATATACAAATTTGTTGAAGACTGCATTTTTACCTTGCATTAGGAATGTAAAGGTGTACACTTCGAAAATATCACACATTAAGGGGGTATTCTAGTTTAGAGGTATAAATATTGGGTGTTTTTTGAAATTCGATAAAAAAAAACTAAAAATATATTTGCCATACAATTTTTTACTAGACATTTATTAATATTCCAATAATACGGAAAAAAATTGAGAAAAAAAAAATTCGAAAATTGAACAAGTTACAGGCTAATGGAGTGGCGGGGTTGGAAAAAAGGGTGCGTTCGTATTGACACGATTCCAATCCTTCTGGTGGTCGGAAAAAAAAAAAAAGATTCTTAACCAGTAAGAATGTCGCTATTGTCTGAACTAGGGAAAAAGACAAAAAATTTTTTCACAAAATGGCGACTGTTTAAAAAAAACGTGATTTTTTGCCCTTTTTTTCAAAATTTAAAACTTCTTAAAAATAGTAAAAAACAAAATTTTTACATAATCCTGGTTCGGACGATAAAGGGATATATAAAAAAGGTCCACGCCAAATTTCAAGTTAATCGGTTCATTAGAACTTGAGAAATCATGTCAAACGTGTTGGAAAAAGTCGTTTCGAGAAAAACGTGTTTCAAGATTTGAGCAAAGTTTCAGACAGTTTTCCCTCACATTTCATTAATCGGCGATTCCTGATCCATACATTGGAAACAATGTATGGAGCAACTGCAAACAAGCTTATACAAGCTCATACGCGGCAGGACCGGTTCACTCGCTATCTCACTAAAATGGCTATAACTCTGTCAATAATCGAAATTATAAAAAATCCTTCAGAGAATATATTTTTGGAAGCCTAATCTTTGAAAATATGCAAAAAAAATCGATTTTTTCAAAATTCTAGACTAGAATACCCCCTTAAACAATTTAGTTTAATAATACCAAATGATTCACTTTGGAAATACTTAAATACTTATAAATACGTAAATACTTCAGCATTAATAATCCACATAGTAAAGCGTTCTAATATTTATGAATTTACATTTTTAACATGTCAGTATACATTAATGCAAAAAATCGATTTTTTGAAAATTTTACTTAAAACTCCCCCCTCATTGTTTCAATATTATCGTAATAATGAATCACTGTGAATGTAATTATTCGACATGAATCACTACACAGAAGACTGCAATTGAATCATGAGCAGGATATATTCTGTCCATAACGTGACTTCTAACGTGTGACATAATCGTATCATTTTTATTCTGATGTACTCGCTTCGTTGTACAATCTCACTTCAATCATTGCTACACCATTATTCCTGGCAGTTAATATCCATCGTTGTTTGATTGTCACATTCGAGCTCTGTGGTGCTAAAGTAACCTGACCTCTCCATTGGCATGGAAAGTGATCTAAAGGCGAACCACTACATAGAGGTCAGCAATATAGTCCCTTTCAATAACCCTGTTCCCTGAATTAGCAGCGAATTATTGACATTGATGTTATACTACAGTGATATTAGCCACAGATAAAGAACCCTCATTACATACGATCAATTAAATCACATTGGTTACCTTATTTGATTAAACTTTAAAATTCTATAAAAATAAGGCCTTACCTTACCTAGTTCCTTTTGAAGTAAAAGATTTCAAAGTTTAGATGACTCTAACACCTAAGTCTTTGTAGAAAAGTATGTTAACTTTTCAATTTTTATAAAACTTGCAGGTTTTTACGTTTTAAAATTGGAAAACTATGAATTTAAACTTATTCCAAACTAAAATTGATATCATGACAATTTCCTCATGAATTTTACTAAATGTCTATAGAATAAGTAAAGTATTTCGTGGAAATTCGAGTATCATATGTAAACGTGTCGAAAAATTAAAAATATTCGAATTTTTTTTCGAAGAGATACCTTTCATGATCAGGTAGAAATTGACCTTACTAACCCTATTACAAGTAAGGTCGACCGTCGGGTGCTATATCGGGTACCTATCCAGAGTCAGATCGACTACGTTCTTACAGTCGTAACGACCAATCTGTTTATCCGATTTTCGGCCCAAACTTGTGCCGAAAGTTGGTTTTTCCCCCGCCGCAGACGTCGCCGTCGGTTGCCAAGGTCGGTGGAACTATGGCAGCTTCGAAACAGCTTATTGGGACCAACTCTGGTCACCTTACATCGGTTACCAGCCGATTTAAGACTTTGGGTCGACGCGACGGTCAAGTACTGGAAGCCGATCGAATTTTGTACTTAAGTATAAATAAAGCTGAATGTCTACATTTACGTATATATGTGTTCCAAATGCATCCTCATACTTGAACCTATTAAAACCAAATTTTGCAGGGCGTCATAAATTTGCCTTGAGGATTATTTAAAGATATTTTGAAAGTGTTTGAATTTTCCGCATACTTTTATATTTTTTACTTCCTCATAGAGTAAGCTTTGTAGAGGCGACAAAAATCCACTTTTTAAAAAAAGGTTTTTTTGAAAATATTTTAATTGGAATATATCTAATATGATGTTTTTAGAACGTGTATAGATAAATTCATGAAATTGGGTACATTTATTCCATTATTTACCACGTTGAATGTTTTACAAGGGTTTACCAAAATATTTAATTTTACAAGCTTCATGTACTTTTATACTTTTCGTAATATTCATTTGTCCACTATAACTCTTCAAATATTCAAAATTTAAAGCTAATGTAAGGAAAATGAACATTTCTTTCGTCAAACTGAATCGATTGATCTATATGATTAATGCATTTCATGAAAAAATAAGAAAGTTATGCTTAATTATTTTTTTAAAACTGAAGTTTTCGAATATAAGTTTTGAAATAATAAAAATGTAAAGCTAGTGTAAGGGAAATGAAGATTTCTTATGTCCAGATGAATTGATTGACCTATAAGATTAATCCATTTCATTGGGAAAGAAGAAAATTATGCTTTATTGTAATTTTCAAAAATTAATTTTTCGATTATAACTTCTCAAATAATCAAAATTTCATGCTGATGTCAAGAAAATAATCATTTCTTTGTGTGGATACGATTCAGGTGACCTAATATTAATTCATTTTATTAACTAATTAATGCTTCCTCTATGAGGAAGCAAAGTGCTCATTGAATGAGCACAAAAGTTTATACAACTTCACAGCTAGTTTTATATTTCATGACATTTAAAATGATTTTAGAGGATTTCAAAATATCTTAAATGATTTGAAGATATTTCAAAATATTTTAAAGGATTTCAAGGTATTTTGAATGAATTCAAAAGATTTACATACATTTTAAGTGATCCTTCAAGTCTCTTGGAATTCTTTACAATATTACAATTACTTAAGACCATGTAAGACTTACTCGATCCCTACCTTACCGACATTTTTTTCTCTGCGACACTATGTTGCAGAGAAAAAAATCTTCACATTCAAATACACTCGTCGGGCTTCGCGCTCCGTGTTGCGCGCTTCGCGACGCTTGCGCCCTTCAGGACGCTTGAGCCTATTTTTATTTAAATTACTACTCTAATTCAAGTTTTATTTCATTTTTTTGGATTTTAAAAATATTATAAGTCTTTCAATTTTTTTTTTATCCAAAAAAGTCATTAAGAAAAATTGTTCCTCTTTTTGAGTACTACGAGCATCCGTCATTAGAATTTTTAAATTAAAAAAAAAGTGGTTTCAAAAATTTTCACAATGCTCCAACTTTTTAAATTTTTATCCAAAATGTCTGGCCAACGAACCTGAACTTCATTTTAGGACACTAAAAGAGTATACCAAAGAACAATCCAATCGGTCAATTCTTTCGAAAGTTATCGTGCTAACAAACTAAAATCTACAGACAGACAGACAGACAGACACATTCGTAAAGATATGTTTTTCGGGTTCAGGGGGTCCCAATACGTGGACATTTGATGAAAACTGGGGGGGTCAAATTTTACACAAATCTAATACATTCTCTCTGATGAGAATGTAAAAATGTCGGTAAGGTAGATATTGGGTAAGTCTTACAAGGCCTTAAATTATCTTGATATCATCTAAAATTCTTGAAAATTTCTAAAATCGATTTACAATCATTTAAATCTTTTGACAACTTTCGAAATCCCGCGAAATTTAATGAAATCAAATGATAACCCTTAAAATCGCTTAAAATTCTTTAAAATCCTTTAAAATCTTTTTGAATCACTTAAAATTTCTTTCTTAAAAGAATTCCAATAATATCCTAAATTACTTTGGAAGCATTCTAAATTTCTTGAAATCATTTTGTTATTTTTCATTCAAAATGAAAAATCCTAGCCCCTGCCAGCATGACAAGCCTATACAGAACAATAAATCAATTTAATTTTTTTTTTTATATCTTGAAGTACAGCAATCATCCGGACAGGCCACATATCTTTCTTTTAAGGAGTCTACCCACTTTAGTCGCGCAAAAATAAGGCTATTTTCAAGAATTTTTTTCATAATTTTAAATTAAAGTTATTGGTACATAAGATGTTACATACAAAAAATGCATTTTAGAAATACATGAAAATTTTTTTTTTAATTCATTTTAGTGAATATTGGTATATAAAAATGATGGTTGAAAGAAGATCAAAAAAAAAAGGAGGGTGTACGCTGTTGATGTTTTCTCTGGGACGGATGGTCTGAAACAAAAAAATGAAACGGTTTTAGATTCAGCAGATAAATGGCTATAGCGCATATCATACGATTTTTGATTTTTTCAAAATTAACAAAATAGCGGACATTTTTCGAAAAGTAAGGAAAAAACACGTATTTTTTCACCTTTTCTTGCGAAAAAAAAATAGTTCAAATCAAAATTTCAAAAATCGTATGATATGCGCTATAGTTATACTCATAAAGAATATGTGGTAAAATTTTGGTAAGGATAGGTGAAGTAGTTTCAGAGATATTATCAACAAGCCGTCCAAAAACGTTGTTTCGAGAAAAACGCGTTTAAATTTTCTTTCAACGAAAAATCGTAAAAGAATCTTACCTGGCCTTAATCAGCGATGTCTGCACCGTACATTATGCCTTCAGTTTCTTCATGATGCTCGTTTTCATCCAAAATAGCTTGTCTGCACTAATTATAATATATAATATATATAATAATTATATAATATTATATTATATAACATTAGCTCGGGTAGCTACGTAAACAACGCCTAAAAGTACACTTACACGGAAAAAAGGTTAGGGTAACTGGTTCCCCAATTGGTGTCGATGCTAATCCACGCATACTGCGGGCTGCATACTCATCCGACGGCAGAGCAGTTCACTTTTGTGGGAGAACCATTCACTCATAAATAAGGCAACTGCTCGCCTACAGCAGCTCTCCGTTCTCGTGGGGCAACCACGAAGGAATAATAAGGAGACCAAACTGCCCGTAGGAGGCCTCTCAAATCGTGAAATAAAAATTCGACCGTAAGTGCCTGACTTATTCTCAGGAAGACTCCAAAGGAGTGCGCATGTGCGCAGTTGACACTCTTCCAACTCATGGGAAAGGTGTGCGAGTGAGAAAGTTTGTCAAATTGATGTAAGTTAGAGAGATTATGTTCTTTTGTTGATATTATATGAACAATAAACGAAATAAATATATAAACAGTATTTCCAGTACTTGTTTGAAAAATGTGTACGATGTTTTCCATTAAATCTTTTGGAATGTTGCAGCGCAACTTTATAAAAATCTTAAACTAAGTATAATATTTGAAAGATCAAAAAGTAAATATAAGATTGAGAATAAAATATTTATACCGGTTTACAAGATTTGCGATCTTAAGCAACTAGATCGATGATATTGTTTATTATATGCAACTTTTTTACTACAAAAATGTTTGGAAGCGTTAGAAAAAAAACCAGCATTCAAATTAATTTGAACATAAGATTTACGAAATAATTACAAAGATATACTAAAACTGCAAGATTTCATGATCAAACAATTTCATTATATTCTACACACTTACCACTTTTATAATTCACTCTTTTAATTGTCGAAGTCTTAACACTGAGTATCTTCACATGACAACACCAATTATACACGTTAATCACTTTA